>JAILXH010228053.1:10659-29109 GCA_023558415.1 Piaractus mesopotamicus | reverse complement strand
TTTTTTTTTTCCACAGTTGTTTAGTGCTCAAATTCTCCTGACTGGAACTGTCCATGGTGCTGAAATGTAGCAGCAAACTACATGAAAAAAAGTAATACATAAAATTTGCTTTTAATGTACACATAATTTTTATATTAATACAACATATTACATCAACACAGTTATTGTGCAAACTGAAAGGCAAAATGGTGTTGATGTAATGTAGTTTATTCTGTACACATTTGAATCAAATAAATTCAGTGCAGCATTTTTTCCAGTGTGTATTCAATTCTTGTTTGTTTGCTTATTTATGCAGTTTTAAAGCTTAATAGTATATATACTTAATAGTACAACATGTACTCTTTTAAAATTAATAATTTAGACCTGATATTCTATCCTAAGAATAAATGGGAGGATGTTTGGGATTACTTTATTATTACATTTATTTGTAGTAGCGAAATAGCTCAAGGATTTTGGGAATATTCTAAATGTGTGGTTACTCTGGTGTTTGACCAGTTAAGCTGTAAGACATGTGTACATTTTTCTGGGTATCATTATGCTCTCAATATGTGATTCTTTAGGTCCTTTGTGTATTTGGATGAGGTTTTGTGTATATTTGCATAAATATAGCATTTTATGGTAGTCAATCTTGTAACATATCAAACCAATGACATATAAGCTTACTTATTCTTTATAAATAAATAAGTAAACTAAAGGACTTGCATTGAGACTAGTACTACATTTTATTCATGTGCAAGTGATTGACACAGCAAGTGATTGTTTTTGTTCTGTAGTTCAACTACTTTTGACAACAATAAAAACTTCATAAAAGCCTGAAGGAAAACAAAACAACAGTTCATATGAACAATCGCAATGTTCTCCATCCGTCTACATCACACATCCGCATTCTTTACAGCACGTACATGATTACCTTCTACTTCCCCTTCAGATTTACTTCCTGCTAAAAATGGAGAAGAGCCAACCATGCAGTTCCTCCTGGAGGTGGTGGACATCCTCACCAACTACATCCGCAAGACTTTCGACAGATCCACCAAAGTGCTGGACTTCCATCACCCCCACCAACTGCTGGAGGGCATGGAGGGCTTTAACCTGGAGCTTTCTGACCAGCCCGAGTCTCTGGAGCAGATACTAGTGGACTGCAGAGACACACTGAAGTACGGAGTCAGAACAGGTAGATGGTGATCAAATGTTGTAAATATGGTCTTTTCAAACAGGTCCTCTAGTGTTCTAGACACTGACATCCACTGTTTAAGAGGAAGTCTTTTACTTATTAGACCAAATCATTAACAGCATTTTAACATTTCTTTATCAAGACATTAAGTAGTAACAGATTTTCCCTCTCTGTAAATATGTTAAAAATACTTTCCAAGCTTAGTATAAGCTACTGTTGACCCATATGAACCCTCCACAAGACTAGTCCACACTTCCATTCCACTTCAGAACTTAATAACAACTCTATTTTGCATGGTTTGTCATGTAGGCGCTGGATTAAGGAGTTACATAGCAGTAATTTATACTAGTTTCTGAATAATAAGCCTTAAGATTAACTCAGTAATAAGTCTGGAGAATAAAAATTGATACAGCAGTTTAAACTTAGAACCAACAAATCTCTCTTAACTGTATAACCGTGTAACTCCTCTGTATAAATGTAAATTTTCACAAATGTTCATATCATCCTATAATGTATATAATATTACTATATATTTGCATGTCCCCTCAGGCCCTGCACATATGTGCATATTCCCATATTCATCTCCTTAGCTCCTTTCACAATGTCTATTTACTCTCTTCTTCTTTGTTCTGTTTATTCTGTTGTTATTTTATTTGTCCTTGAGTTGTACTTGACTAGTCTGTTTAGTATGTTTCATGTCATATATGTGTGAACTCACTAAGACGCATTCCTTGTATATATAACACACTTGGCAAAATAAAATGATTCTGATTCTGATATTAGCGGCTAAACTCATGCCATGCAATCAGAGGGAGTATAAAACAATTAAAGATAAAAATTAATGTCAGGATATGAAGGAAATATTCCATGCTTGGCAGACTCTTGTCTCTGTTCTGGCTAATTTACATCCAACCTAGTGTTTGATATTTTAGTTTTGAATATTTACTCACTTTTTTTAGGGGTGAGAGAAATGTGACAGAACTGCCTTTATCTTATCTCTGAAGGAAATAAAACTTCATTAGCACTATTAAGGTACACGTTATAGCCCTCAGTAATGGGCCCAAACAACACTGTAATAGGGGCTATTAAAGGGCTTTTCAAATAAAATAGAGGAGTTAAACAGACCAAAATATACAGACTGAAGTGAGTTTGTCTGCTTTCAGGTGAGACATAAAAAATTAATGATGCATTAAAGTGTAAATTGTGTTAGAAATGACCAGAAAATGTTCAAGACCAAGTAAATGGTCCAGACTGGAGCTGTACTGATGGTACTGAATCATCAACTACAGTTTAAAATTGGTTTGTTTGTTTGTTAAACATCACTCATTCCAGTCCTTTGTCCCACTCTCACAGGATAATTATAATGTGTATCCTTCAAATAAAATGTATTTTTAGAACTAGCCTAAGGATAGAGGGGTATGTCTGATCATTTCTCAGTGGAGAAACCTCTCAGGCATTATAGGAATATCCTGAAACTGGAGTTGACCTAGTTTTGCATTTAAATTACAGAATTTTCCATGGCTTGAACCATTAAAGTAGGTCTAGGCTACATTCTAAATGACTATTAGTTATTTTAACAAATGAGACATTTTTAATTCCATTCTTTTAAAATATTCTGTCTGATTCTCCATTCAGGACATCCCAGGTTTTTTAACCAACTGTCCACGGGTCTGGACATCATTGGCCTGGCTGGAGAGTGGCTGACCTCTACAGCTAACACCAACATGTGAGTTCTTTAGTTTTATCATTCTTTTCTGTTCCCCTTCTTTTCCTTTTCTTTCCTTTCCTTTCCTTTCCTTTCCTTTCCTTTCCTTTCCTTTCCTATCCTTTCCTGCAATTTCTTATCTTCCCTTTCCTTTCCTTTCCTTTCCTTTCCTTTCCTTTCCTTTCCCCTTTGTCCACAGCCTGGGTGATGATGAGGATGAATCTGGCTCTGTGTGTGTGTGTATGTGTGTGTGTGTGTGTGTGCGTGCTCATACACAAGTATTTTCCGATGTTGGGAGGTTATGTAAAGTGCCTGTTTGAGCTGCGTGGCCGGCGGTGCTGGTTTTGTTGCCATATCGAGTGATGTCTCTGAATGTCCTGAAACACAGGCAGTGCTCATGGCCCACAGGCAGATTAGATTGCATATTGATCAGTACAGAGTGCTACACATTTCATAACAGCGCTGAATGATAGTACAAACAATTGCTACAGCAGTCTGTCCATACTGCAGAGCCACTTATCTGCTTCAGTCTGAATGGACAGGGTGAAGAACATGGCTGCAAATTACAGAGACTGGCAATTAAGGACATTTAGTGCACACTCTAAATGATTTCTGTTATTTACAGTGGCTCTGCTCATCTGTCCAGCATTTTCTCATTCACATACACACATACCTATATGAAACTATTCAAGCAAAAAAAAAAAGTGATTTTATTTCTTAGAAAGCAAGTGGTTGGTTTTATTCAAATTGAGTCAATTATTTAAATTAAATTAGACATATAAAATAGCAAAACATAAACAGCAGCGCACACTATAATAAATAAAGCATTAAAAAGGTAACATATCTTTTTGCCCTGGTTTAACTTGCTAACTTGCTCTGCTTCTCTTTAAAAAAAATAATCAATTCACATCTTTTACATAGACATTGACACTGTATTCTAGCATTACTGAAAGACAGTTTTTTGAATTTATTTGATACAAATGTCAACATAAATAAAATATATTATGTCAGCCCAGTTATTCTCCATGACAGTACTTCTGTTTTATTTTTGTGGAACTGCATGACAAAAATGATATTTTAGCAAGTAAAAGCATCTAAAATGCTTTTTTAAATTTGTCCATTAATTTCTAGATGTGTTCTTATGTACAGTGGTCTTAATGCACTGGCTGATAATTTAACTTCAATTGCATCATTTCTTGAAACAAAACATTATTGTCCCCCTTTATTACCTATTAAAATATCTTATTTATAGTTATATTAATATATTCTAGACATAAAACACTCTGAAAACAGGTTGGACAATTTTATATACTTACAACAATCTCATAATGAGAAATATTACCTATATATTGTCTAGATTCTTTCACACAACATATTCTTGTCTGCAGTGTTGCGTGAGACAAAAATATATTTTGTTATATTTTTAAACTTTTTTCTTTTTTCAGACAAAAAAATAAGTAAACCAAAATTCTGCATTGAGACCTGTTTTATCCATAAATCACTTTGGCTCAGAATAGACTCTTGTGCATATCTAGTTAACGGCTCATTGATTGAGCTTGACTGAGGGCTGGTAGGATTCGGCTGCCAGCTGAGGCCAGTGCAAACCCCCAGGCCGTGGAAACTTCTCCCTATGTATGTGTGTGTGTGTCAGTCTGGGTGGCCATTGTGGTCCCACAGGACAGAGCACTTCATTACCGCCGCCCTTCTTAATATAAACGCAGGGCTCTATAATAGAAGTCACTTATGACGAGGAAATGCTTGTTAAAGCATCATTATGGGAACAATGGCTGGTGGCACTGGAGAATTACCTCACTTAATATACTCACATGCCTGTCTGTGACACACACACATACAGTATAAAATTTCAATGGCAACTGGACTCTCAAAGCCAAAACCAAAGGCTTTGCCCCCTTTTACCACACGCCTATCATTACATTTAAAACTAACATACAATCTTAGAAAAAAGGTACTAAGCTGTGACTGAGTACATCTTCAGTACCTTTAGTGAGGGACCATAATTGTACCAAATTCCATTGCAACTGTATATTTTTTAAGTTGCATTAACTTCTATACACCTTGTCGTGACTCCAGGCTTTTTATCTCATTGCTTTGTTTTAAAACATTAGGTTATAAAAAAGCACGAACATATACAATATGTACCCTTTTCTAGGAAAAAATATTTAAGGTACACAGTTGGACCTTAAGACCATTGTTGTACCTTTAAGGGTGCATTTACAGTGTACACTGTAATACAAATGTACCTGTACAATACATTTTTCTGACCTTAGAATAATGGCACTGAGTTCTTCTGTATTGCTCAAAGTGATGTTTTGGCCAAAATGAATTGGACATTTAATTGAAATGGACCAGCCAACACGTTTAGTGTTTTATATTTGCGTCTTTAGTTTTGCACTGGAGCTACAAGGCTAGTTGTATATAACTAACCAGTAATGGAAGCTTATACCCCACCAACTAGCACTGTGTAAAACTGCATGCCTAAATCATCACACAATCGCTTCAAACTGAGTGGACTTGTTGAGTAATCTCAAGCAGACTTGCTTATGTGGTTTCTGACCCTGTATGACACAGTGTTATTTATAAACATGGACAAAAGTACAGACAAAATTCAGCCTTGGAAATGGATGTTACAACTGTTTTTAGCTGTGTGATGTACTTGATATTTATTATTATAGATACCAGTGTGTCATACAGTGTCAGAAACACATACAGGTGCATGTTTGAACAGCCCTGGTCATGTTTTGTTGATTCTCTAAGAGAACGTAAGTTAACACATTCTCTGTAGTGAATGAACTTAGCAATTTTCTGCAAATTTTCGTGCACCAGTTCTATTTATTTTACTGGGTTTAACATACTGGGAAAAAACCAAAAAACATCAAATGTGCCATAACTTTTGCACAGACCATGTTTTATGTTTTATTCTTTCCGCAAAATGTTAGAATTAGCAAATAAACAGTAATTGTTTAATAAAATGTGCAGAAGTGTGTTTTCCGAAGAGTAATGCATTACCTTATTTTATCTTAGAAAATCAGCAAAACATAATTTGGCCAGGGGTGCCCAAACTTTTGTATACAACTATAAGCAAAGCTAAAGATGCGGTGAAGTACACCGTGTGCTTTGAGTGTTATTCTTTCTGAGCACGTCTGATGTGAAATATGAGGCTCTGGAGAGCATTTGGCAAAGACGTGTTTTTCAGGTCACTGTGACCTTTTAATTTAAAACTAAACCAAATAAAGATGCTCTGCGGCCACTGCTGGCATTTTAAAGTGAATAACGTAGTTCAGTAGTGACTGCATTGCTGTCTCAATCCCTGAAATGTTACATTTTCTGAGGCAAGAGAAACTGCGAGAGGAAAATGAAACGATGTGTAAGGGAGAAAATAGAGCCATCACGCTGCTTTTACCCATCTAGACTGGGTAAGATGTTCTAGAGGAAGGGTGACATGAAGGGAGCAGGGCTGTCCAAGAAAAGTTGATTAAAGGGCCCATACTCTACATTCTAGTTCACTTCTAGCATTTGTGTGGCTGCCAGTGCAGTCAGAATTCATTTTTACATGAACATTTTCCAAACACTCTTTATCACTTAGAAATAAACAGGCAGTTTTTGTTACTGTGCCTTTAAGACTGATAAATGTAAATGTACTCTGTTCTGACTGGCTCCCTTGTGCCTCATTCAAAGAGGAGGCTGAAACAGTCCTTATAACTTCAACATAAACGGGTGGCACTCTAAACTGCTGAGGGTGAAGAGGCTGATATTGGTTAATGCATTGATTTTCAAGACATCACAAAACATTTTGCAGCTTTGTTTCCATATGTAGACTAAATGGGTTGGGAATGGTATGTTTATAAACTTTCACCACATTTTTGTACTATAATCAAAGTCCTATTTCAAATAAGCAAGAAAAATTCAGTTTTCCATGCTGAATGAGCAAAGATAAACTGCTGTATCCTAATTGGACAGTATTAAGCTGCTGAAGGCTGAATGGGTGGAGCTAAACTGCAGTAGGCTGAATGGGTGGAGCTAAACTGCAGTAGGCTGAATGGGTGGGGCTAAACTGCAGTAGGCTAAACAGGTGGAGTTAAATTGCTGTGGGGTGAATGGTATATAAATACAATTTGCAAATGTATTTATGGTTGTGACATCAAAACAGTAATGAACTGAAAATGAACTGTTTTTGCAGCTTAGTGTCCATATATGGACTGCATGAAAGGTGCATTATAAAGCTAACAATATTTACATAGCACATCAAACTGTTTATTAAAATAAAAATAAAAAAGCAAGGAAATATGCCCTCAACATTGCAAAGTCACAACCAGGAAAGACAGAGGAGCATTTAGACTCCCCCAGGCTTCATGCTGTGTCTATATGTGTGTTGCTGTTTTTTGCTGGGGGGGATAAATCTGCCTCAGCCGGCCCCCTGCAGGGCTGTGCTGGATCTTTTGGAACGATGCTGCTGCCCCGTTGTGTCTGATTTTTCCCCTCAATGTTTGAGCATCATTTGTTCCCTGCTGAGAGCGAGACATTCATTCAAAGCCACCCCCCCCCAAACATACACACACACACACACTCACACACACACATACACAAAGCTCTTTGTAAGAGGCGAGTGGAATCCTCCTTTGTCTATCCGTTCTGTGCATGAAAAAGGCGAAAGCCCTGGTTGTGTTTTCATCACTCACTCTGATTAATTAGAAGTAATCAGTGCTGACACATACTGACTGGCAGCAAATGTGCTAAAACATACGCACTCACAAACACGTGTGTTTTTACCTTGTCATTACACAACACTGTGCAAAAGTCAAAGACCGCCCTTTATGTAATTTCCAGTCGAAGCGGCCTTTAAGTACAAGTTATTCATTTTTCAGCATCAAGACAAAGAACAGAAAATGACACAACAATTAAATATAATATATGTTTCAGCATGTAGTTTGCTCACTCTTTTGAGCCTTTTGTGCCTTTTTTGCAACTTCCTTTATTTTCGGTAGACTTGCTTTCAGTTTTTCAAAGAAATCTGCAGGGATATCTTTCAACACCTCCAAAGTTCAGTCTTAGAAGTTGGTTATATTTTCTGTTTCTCACAATCCAAGTAGTCCCAAACACGGTCAGTGGTGCTGAGGTCTGGATTTTGGGGTGGCCATTATTGTTCTGAGAACGCCAGCAGCTCACTTTGACCGATTTGCAACTTTCTTCTTTTTATCTGTTTGCTTTTCTAATGTCTTCTTGACAGCTACACGTCCTTTCAGTCTCATAGTGTTGAGTTGTCTTCTCACAGTGGAGGGATGGACAGAAACACTTGTGGATTTTCAAGGTCTAAAGTAAGAGTGGAGCTTGTTTTTCTCCTCTCTCTCAAAGATGAAGGCTTCAGAAACTGTTTATCTGATGGTGACAGTTTTAGTGGTCTAGCAGATTGTGCACAATTGTTAAGGGTCCCATTTTCTCTAAATCTTTCATTTTTTACACTCTAGTTTTGGAAACTCCTTTTTTTTTTACATTTATTTTACTTTGACTTGCCCCTGACTTAAGCAAGTGAATCTTATATGTAATCTCCTCAAAAATGTCTCCTGGAATATGAATAATTTAATGCTACTTCATTTTGACTAAAAATCAAATGAAAGATGGGTGGTCTCTGACTTTGTCATAGTACTGCATATATGTATTATATGTATTTTTATATTTCAGGTAATTAAAATTAAGATGTTTCTTAATATAAAATCTAACACTTTCGAGCTCAAATATAATAGCATGAAACATTTGTATTCAAATTTATAAAGTTTTCAGCTATGTGAGGCTTTAGCTGAAAGCAGTAGCTTTTTCTTTATTGTCTTTATTTCAAATTAAAATAAAATCACCCTCACTTGTACAATGTAAAAAATGCACAAGTTATGCTAACAATATGTTACTGAATTATTGTGATGTGGATTTTCAGCATTACTGCCCAGCAATATGGTACTATACAGCTATATGGGTTCTAGTTATATTGCTTTCATAACTCACAGCTTTCATAACAGTTATGAAACCTCTCTGAGCTTCAGAAAGGCCTGCTATTAGTCACTCTCAGCATATTCAGATTCAGAAGACCGTTTTGTCTCTCACAAAAATGAGATAGAAAAGAAAATTGAGCACCCTACATGACAGGCACACAAACATGAGGCACATCTTTTTAAAAAGTATATTCTAAACACAATAGTTATGTAAGAAATTTGAAACTGACAAAAGCAAGGGTTTAAAGGGGAATTCAACTCATTTTGCCTTATAATTCCCAACATGTACCTCTCCACCATGAATGTGTTTTAGGCCAAAATCTCATCACAAAGCAATATGTGGGCATCAGGCAACATATTCGTAACAATGTCACAGACAAATCAATCATAACACCACCAAGAATTACTAAATCAAAACTTTACCAAATGTTTTGGTAGTAAATGTTTCTGTAGTGACAATTTTAGCACATTTTGAGTGTAACTTAAATGCTAGCAATACATGACTAGCAAACACAGCTTTGAATGGTTGTACACACAAAAAGTCATAATATTTTTATTAAAACATGAAGTTTATTAAATTCCTCACTATGTGATAACGAGGACAGGGATGCAGTTTCTGCTCTAAAATCCAGGGCTGTGGTTAAAATAAGGCTCCAGCTATGGTCTAAAATTTTGTGTTTCATGATAAGAAAATGTGGGATGGCATTTTTGAATAGTTTTTTTTTTTTATTTAAAAATTAAACTCATGGTAAATCTTATCATGCTAAATTATTTTCACAAGTTGAGATGTAGGGGTTGGAGTTTGGGGCAGCCACCTCCCGATAGCAAGTACAGTATAAATGATGCTTATGTATGTATGTATATATATATATATATATTTAGCTTATTACTATATGAGTTAATGCCTTATTTTTTTTTAACTAACTTTTGTTTTTTACTGTAGGGTTGTAGTTTGAACTAGTTTGTTAGAAAAGTCCATGTAAATAAATGAATAAATAAATGAAGAGCACCAACCAACAAGCAAAAGTTATGTGTTGACTGAATTTTATTAATGATTTTCTTTCATTATTCTGTCTCATGCGTTAACCTCCGCAGCTGGGATTTAATAATGAGTCTGCCATGATGTGAGACGGTTCTTTGTTCTTTTTGTTGCATTACACACATACAGACTCTAACACACACACTGGCCGTTTCTCTATGTGAGAATGAGATGGATTTGAGCTGAAACATGGCCTTATCTCCTCAGAGCAGCCGTGCCCTACCTGTTTCCTGTCAGATTCAACCTCCTCCATTTAGACTGACAGATATTCATCACTCCATCGGCTCCCTTCATTAAACCCCCTCCCAAAATGAGCTCTTATCTGGACCATCGCAGCCCTATTTTAATTAGCAGCATTCAAAGCAATGCAGTGGAGCAGAATTGATCTCATATGGAACAGTACATCATGCTAGCCGAGGCTGTGAATGACCAGAGAGGCCGCTTTTATCGCTTTTATGAGGATTTGAAATTAGCTGAACAGAATCAGCTGTAGGTAATAATGATATCTCTGAAAGTCTGTTATTAGGTTTGTTGATGAAGTCCATTATAATAGTCTGTGCGTTGCTTTCCAGTGCAAACCAGTCCATTTCTTGCCATTTCATTCTAGTGAGTCAAATCACCACAGCTTTTTTGCTGCCAGTCAAGTCTTTTCCTGATGCTAATGGTGACTGGCTCCAGATTCACTTTACACAGTTCCCACTAGAATCATGCTATACCTGGGGGTTAAATTGACATTTAGAATAATGGCATCACTCAGGGATGAGTAATGTTTACAATGTATTACCTTTTATTCACTATCCAAAATGACCAGCGAACCTACACATCATCTGAATTTTTAAGTGTAATGTTGATGATGGTAAAATAGTGGTAAATCAGAAAAAATATGTTTTTAGGGAATATTTTGCCTTACAATGCCCTGCATGTACCTCTCCACCATGTATTTTAAGGAAATGTGTTTTAGGCTAAAAGCTCACCTCAAAACTGTTGTAAACAATGTTTTGGGCATCAGGAAATGCATTTATAAACATTTCACATAATAAATTTCTGTGCGGGAGGCATTAAATGCTTTGGACATCTGGTTCCTATCATCAGCTCTGTGAATAAAATCTGCTGAATTATTGAATTATTTTCTCTAGAATGACACATTTTGCATCCAACCACTCTGAATCACTTAGTTCACATCGTTAAGCTTTACTTATACAGAAATTTTGAAAAGTGGAATGTCCCTTTCAGTGGTCAATTTTGCATCAAAATAATTTCTTATTCGTTCCAATAAAAATGTCACAGCAAAGCATTTACACTAGCATCCATGTCAATTTCAGCTCAAGCTCTAGTTGAGTTCAAGATTAGCAGAAGCTGCAGGAAGGACTGAAAATGTGCATGAACGATTGTGAAAATCAATAGATCAAAAGAAGAATGTGCCACTTCACAAACACATGAGTGCACCACCAGTAAAAAAGATTTTTCATGGGACAACGTTAGAAGGTAAAGAGGCAGCTGGGAGTGTAATTGTTTCACATCGACTAGTTAAAGGGACACTCTAGCCAAAATTAAAAAGGTGACTACATCTGTTGTAAAAATATTTACTTGCATCTTTACAGCAGTGCTACAATAGTCTCTAGAGTGAGATTTTCTGGTTTAATGACTATGAAAACCCTCTTTTGATGATGTATCATGAAAATGAAAGCAAATATTGAAAAACTACAGCTGCTGGGGAGGATCTTTGAAAGTTAGCCAGTGAATGCAGGAGCAAACCAGATAGCTAACACTACTGCTAGGAAGCCAAATATTGCAGCCATGCAACCGTAGTAATTGTCTTCAAATTATCATTTCACTTTCATCATTTTAGGGAGCCACATATTATTCATGTGAGAATCAACAGAAGAGCCACATATAAAGCAATATTGTTCAGTCAATATTTTAAATAAAAAAATTTATTGGACACAAATAGCAAACCTAATTTATGAAACTAACAGATAAGACTACTTAAAAGTGCTAAATAAAAGCAAAATGCCATCAGACCAGAAAAAGGGCACAACATGATATCAGATAAAAACAGTTAATGATATACTTTTGGCTTCTAAACATTAGCAACACAGCCTCATACAAATACTACGTTCAGCAGTTCCAAAAAACCCAATTCCAAAAACACTGAGACAGCAGGAAAAATGTAAATAAAAACAGACAGCAATGATTTGCAAATCCTTTTTGACCTGTACTCAACTGAAAACAGTACAAAGACAATATATCTACTGGATCAACTTTCTTTTGTACATCTACACTTATTCTAAATTTGATGCCTGTATCATGTTCCAAAAAGGTTAAGACAGGGGCATGTTTACCACCTCATATCACGTTACCCGGTTACTACCATTCAGTAATCGTTTGGGAACTGGGGACACCAGTTGTTGCAGTTGTGAAAGTGGAATTTTTTCCTATTCCTTTTTTTGATATACCACTTCAGCTACTCAACATGTCCGGGTCTCTTTTGATCTTGGGGGGAATCTTTTAAAAATTTACGGACTATGGGCAGTGACATGCATATTTTCCTTGCAATCATGAGTTGAGAAACATTGTTCTTAAACAGCTGGACTACTTGCTCACACAGTTTTTCGCAAAAAAAAGTGGAGACTGAGCCTTTTACAAATGCACCTTTTATACCTCATCATGATAGCATTACCTCTTACCTGTTCACCTGTTTATCGGAGGCAAGTTCCACAACCAGAGCATGTCCTGACCTCCCTGGGGCCCTAAGCAAAATTCTATACAGGGGACCCCCTACTTGACCTATGAGCCATGTAAACCCATTGCAATTGCTACACAGTCACACCTGATACCCCAGTGCTCCACCTACAATCCTCCCTCCTTTAAAACAGTTTGCTCCAACTGTCAGTCTAAGACCTATACAGAACAAAATGAGATATAAACAAACAATATTTATTGAAGAGTGTCTATAGAATCTTGACAAAAAATGAATATTAAGATTAACATAAATATTGACAACCTGAACAACTAAGATAATAATATTATCAATTTTATCAGCTGCATCAGGCCCATTCAAACTGATTTCCTTATATAAAATACTATTTATGCTATGGCTTGGCTGAATACTTGATAGTTATTATTTACTGGGAGATGTGCATCCATCCCATTATGCCCAGCTAATCAGTATTTTAAATTTAATCAACAGTCAGTGTCAATTCATTGCTTTCTATTTTGCATTAGTCCAAAGTTGTAACTAAACCTTAACTGAGACATTAGTATATTTATTTATTGTCTGGACTGGACTGGTCTCCACAGAGGGGCTGTTAAAGGACGATGTTACGATGGTGCTCGCTGGCGAAATATCATGTGGACTGCTGGGCTAATGAGTCATACAGCCGTGACAAGACAGATTTGCTGCTGCCGGTTAAATCAATTCAGTTTTCCCTGAATTCTCTCTCACTCTTCTTCTCCATTCTATCCTTTTCTCCCAGGTTCACCTATGAGATTGCTCCTGTGTTTGTGCTGATGGAGCAGCTGACATTGAAGAAAATGAGAGAGATTATCGGCTGGCCTAACGGAGAAGGAGATGGTCTTTTCTCACCAGGTAAAGTCACCTGTCTGAAACGCTGCACCTCACACAGAGCCCCAAACCTGAAGGAAAAATAGTGCTTTGGATACATGCACTAGTTTCTCATGAATAAAATATATTACATCAAATAAATTACGGCAGAAGACTGGAAGACAGTAATTGTTTATGCATATCAATATAAGCATAAAATATATATTTGAAATTTTGCACACAACTGTACATCAAAAAAATGTGAAATTCAAATGGCCATCTTGGTGTTGCGATACATGGGCAAAGGTGCTATGGGAGTAACTCCAGCAATGTAATTTGCATTCTTCCACACAGGTGGCGCCATATCAAACATGTACAGTGTGATGATTGCTCGGTATAAGTATTTCCCTGAGGTCAAAACCAAAGGCATGTCAGCTGCACCACGTCTCGTTCTTTTCACATCAGAACATGTAAGTAAACCTCCTCGGTCAGCCCCTGCTTGTTTTTCCACTTGCAAACTATTAAGAAGCTGATGTTAAGACCTAGCACTGCTGAATTCTGTCTAAATGTGCTCTACATTTCACACTGTAGATGGTCCACACTTTAATTCTTTACTCATATCTACATAATCAGTCAGGTAATATTTACTGAATAATAAAATATTCCAGTGGTTTACAGTGCAGTCTCTATCTGGCACCTCTGTAGTGTATAATCAGTGATCACGGACAGTATTTTTGACTTGTATTCTATGACATCTGCTTGGTTTCTATTTTCCGTGCATTTTGGATCAACAGATTTTTCTGTTCTTTCATGAATTACAGATATTGTCTATGGTAATCATTAGTATGCGATTGAGATTAGGTTGAGAAATTCCAGGGTAATCATTTAAGGTTAATAATGGAATTCTAATTTATCGCTGACAATTTTTTGTCGTTTTGCAATTTTTGTCCACTTTTTTTAGAGCCACTATTCGATCACCAAAGCTGGAGCTGCTCTGGGCTTTGGTAAAGAAAACGTCATCCTGCTCAGCACAGATGAGAGGTAACAGAATAAGTACAGCATAAGGCTCTCATAAACAAGTACAGACACCCCCCCATCCACTTTATTGGAAACTCCTACCTTGTACTTTAACTCACTGGCCACTTTATGAGCTTGTGGACCCTTCTACTGTACTGAATTATATATGTATTGTAATATTTACAAGGTTACAAGATATTTACAAGGATTATGTTATGATCTATTTAAACCCAAGGAAGGCATTAATTGAGATAGATAGTGATAAGCTAAATATATGCAAAGTCATAATTTATAGGGTTCTTTCCTTTGGGATGTATCTGTTCCAAACCCTAACCCCTAAATTCCAACTTGTGAAAACAATACTTAATACTTAATAATAAGACATGTGTCTTTGCCGGTATGGCTGATTTGATCTATTGTGTTTTAGGGGACGGGTCATACCTGCTGACCTGGAGGCCAAGATCATCGATGCCAAACAGAAGGTGAGCTTTAGACACTCATGATTCCTGTCTGACTGTAAAGCGATTGAAGGCCCAGAATCTGTCCATTGTAAAGAACTCAGGCCTGAGAGCAGTTTGTTGTGCGAGAGTGAGGTTGTGGCTCACTCTAATGGAGCTCAGTGGATCAATAAAGCAGCATAATGGGCCCGTCTTAAACTGAGGGATGGATTAGCGCTCAGTAACCTAGCTTTATTCACTACATCAATAAAGTGCCATGCTAGTCTAATAAATGAGCCCTTAACCCAGTGGTCCACAAGGGCCTGCGCCTGGGTATTTTGATCCCCACAACATGTGCTTAGTATGCCCACATTTTTTTAGGAAAAGAACAAATATTCAGTTCATATTTTAAATACTATAAATAATGGAATTCAAAAAGTACATTTACATACAGTGTCCTCAAAGCTAAAGCCTTAGCATTAGCTAGACATCAGTCACTTTGTGAGTTATCTAAGTTAGTTCTAGTAGTCTAAACCAATAGTTGATAGCACTATGTGCTAAACGTAGCAACAGAGGCTCATAAAACTGCTGTTTTCAACAATTATGTCTGAAAACACCTGGCAACTGCTCATAACAGTCTACATGTTTAAAATGCAGTCTTAGATAAAATAAACAGATTATAGGCTATTAAAGAGTATTAGAATTTAAGTTACATACTACAAATAATAGTTATGTATTAAAAATTAGGTGATTCCCATTGTTATAGTGGATTCGTGATAGCAGACTCTGAAATTCAGCTATAGATGCTTTTGGGAAACCATGTAGTATTATATTTTCACATGTTTTCATAATTTAACTCATCTAAACCACTGGGACACTTTACTGTAGCCTAGCAGCTCTTGAAGACCCCATAATAGCCCCATGTTTTAACATTAAAAGTGAAAAAAACATTATGCGTACATATTACTTAATATTATTTGTTACCTTTTTCTGATACTGATTCCTCGCTGTAGACAGGGATGAGAGGAACTTTCTACTTCTAAAATTTCCAAGGTAGAGCTAGCTGCTCTAGAGTAACACCCAGCCACTTTAGCTTAATTGTTTTATTGCACAGAATCACACTGAAGCACGTTGAAGTTCTAATGCACTTCAGCATTTATTTTCGGTTCCACGCGCTGAAGCTAAACTTAGCGTAAATATAAAAATAAGTAGAAGGGGGAGAGCCGTGAGGTAGGTAAAACTAGCATTACAGTGCAAGCAGAGGTAGCAGAGAGAACTAACAGGCAGCTTCTTAACAAGCCTCTCTTTCTCTTGTAAACAGAAAAAATCAAACTTTTTGTGGGGCATGTAACTGAACACTTCTTAAAGATACATATTTATATAAAGGAACATATTTAGCAAGCTATTTAATGGTGAATTAGTCCTCTCTATTTCTCTGTCAGTTTCCCAACACAGTGATTATCGCCTTATAAGCGTCATCATTGGATTACTGGATTACAATTACTGATGATATTCGATTACATGGCCCTGTTGTCCAGGCCTAAGCCAAATACAGCAAGAGTGCTTTGACCTGACTCATGTTACTTATGTCATAAAATTGCAACACAGATCTGCCAAAATAAAAGCAATAAATTGACCATTTGGTTATTTTGTGTTTTGAGAAAAAAACTTGCCAATTCCATCCTAATCCCTAAATCAGTACTACATCATACTACACATTATTCAGTAGCTAGTATGACGCTAATTAAGCTTATGAAGTTCTGTAGTTATGTATCCTTACAGTTTCACTAGGATTCACTTAGCCAAGCCAATTTATTGGCACCCACATGAGTTTATATGTTCTGATTTTTCTTGTGTGTGTGCTCTGTAGGGTTATGTGCCACTCTTTGTGAATGCAACAGCCGGTACCACAGTATATGGAGCGTTTGACCCTATCAATGACATCGCCGATATCTGCGAGAAGTACAACCTCTGGCTGCATGTGGATGTAAGTGTTTTTGGATACTCCTTAATGAAAAAATGCAGCATAGTGTATTAAAGTGATAGTTTATTAAGAAATCATAGTTAAACAATTCTGTCCTTGCTTATGTAGTTGATCAACCAAGATAAAGACATGTTTGATGTCTGAGGTTTGCGTCTTCAGCTTTGTGCTGGAGCTATTTTACCTAATAAGTAATAGAAGCTTTGCTTTTGCTATTTAGCATCATGCAAACTGTTTGCCTAAATCATCACACACTTGCCTCAGACTGTGTCAAGTTGTTAATTCATCTCAAACAGACTTTCTAATGGAGTTTCTGACACTGTGTAACATAATGTTATCTATAAAAATGGAATGTGCGAGTATGGGCAAAACTCAGACTTCAGAATGGCCACTGCTACTGTTTTTTGCAACGTGATATGATTTATTCTACCAGACTGGTTCAAAGTCAGCGCTTAAAACACATTTTAGAGTTTTTTCAAACTTTAGACTAAAATCCTTTTGCTTTGAATGACCCTATACCTCAATTATGTTTATTTTATTAAAGCAAATGATTCAACATTCCACTTTGTCTGTATGAAACAAAAATATCATGACCAGAATTTTACCAAATGTTTTGGTAGAGACTGTTTTAGTGACAGTAGTAGTCAGTTTTGGCCAAAACCTAAACAATGCTAGCTCATACATGTGTAGAAAACACAGGTTTAAAAGTATTTTAACAGTTGTACACACATAAAATCATATTATTTCTCATAAGAACACAGAAAAGTTATACTTATTTGCGTAAAATGTGTGTTTCAGTACTGACAATTCCTAATGTGACACGTTGATTTTTAGACATTTATTTCAAAACAATGGGATCTAACTTCTCATCATGTGAGCATGATGGACAGGAATGCAGTCTCACTTACTGCTCTAAAATGCAGAGGCATGGCTAAATTAAGATTTTGCCTATGGACTAAAACTCTTTGTGTTTAAGTAGTTACATGAAAAAGTGGGACATTAAATTAATTAAAGTAATTAAATCTTTCAAATTACAAAAGAAATAAATTTTTTGAAACATTTAAAACAATTTTAAAACAATTTTTGATTTTAATACACAAAAATCAGAAAGTATAACTAGCTTTTTCGCTTGTGTCTTTGTGCGTGTCTGTCTGTGCGTGGTGTGTATCTTTAGGGTGCATGGGGCGGCGGCCTGCTGATGTCAAGGAAACATCGTCACAAGCTGAGTGGCGTTGAGAGGTAGAGTGTGCTGTAGACTTTAACTGTAATCACCAGTGATTGACTACATGTGCATATATGAGCTGAGGAGCTGAGGTAATGACACAGTGTAAAGATACGGTGATTCTTATCGACTCTTACAGAGCAAACTCAGTCACATGGAACCCACACAAGATGATGGGCGTCCCACTCCAGTGTTCGGCCATTCTGGTCAGAGAGAAGGTAAGAGTTACATTACACTCAGAGCTAAGTGGCGATTGTTTTAGCACACAAACACACAGAGTCATGCACATTTGAATTTATGTTGATGGTGGTTTTCTATTCAATGCTGCTTCAGTT
>JAILXH010228015.1:0-10258 GCA_023558415.1 Piaractus mesopotamicus | reverse complement strand
TTTTTTTTTTTTTAGCTGTTGCATCATTTTGTGTATTTTGGGTTATTTGCACTCTGCTGGGTAGTTTGTGTCACTGCTGAGGGGTAGTGGCAGGGTCAATCTCAGCAACAGTACAGACAATGCAAACATGACCACGGCCCTTCTACCTTCCAGTATTGCCAGGTGTAGCTACCCAGCCGCTGAGTCACTTTAACCCAGCTGCTGATTTATCTGTGCAAGAAAAAGTTTGGTTCAGTTTGTTATCAAACTGGCGTTTTCCACTTCGCCACAAGAAAGCAGACCTCAACCTGATCCAGCAAATGGGCAGATATAAAAGGTCAGCAACCACTTTTGTACCTAACTGTAACTTTATAAGTAACGTTAGTCACTTTTTTGCCTCATTTGCATTAGCATTGTCTTCATGCTGCATTCTTTGTGTGTTTTATTTTATCTCATGATAGGTTTTTATTGTACACTGATGAATGAAGCTGACTTTCAATGCCATACCCCCACAATAATTAAAAAGAATTACTGCTATTTATTTAATTATTTATTTTTTTTGTATTTGAACCCAACATGAAATAAAATGAGGGTTAAACAGTTAATCTAGCTTGCCGTGGTAAATTACCAACCTATCTTGCTTGGTTAGATTAACCCAATAAGTGTTCTGTTTAATAATGACCCAACTATTCATTTTTTTAAAAAATAATCTGTGTAATTCAATTGTTGATATGTAAACAAAGTCATTCAGAGAGGACTGATGTTAAACAGTATATTGTAGGCAATTTTACTTGGTGACAAGAACCAGGAGTAAAGATATCTTCACAACCAGTGAACCTATACATCTCCAGAGTTAAAAAAAAAATAAAATAAAATAAAAAAAAAAAGGTTGTGGACTATTTTGCCCCACAATGCCCTGCATGTACCTCTCACCCATGAAAGCATTTAAATAAAATCCTAGGCTTATTACATACTAAGGCTTACTATTCAGTAACTATAGTAACTGCAAACTGGTTAAGCTTCTCTCTGGTTCTAGAAGTGTGAAATATGAAGTATTCCTTATATATCAGCACCACATTTGTGATAATGTCAGTTTATTGTGAACTTTATCAATTAGTTTACTGATTCCTGAAATTCACAGATAAAAATGCTGGGATTGTTAAAATGTGGTTATAAAAATAACAAAATTTACACAGCATTAAACAACTAATGGTTTGATTAAAGCAATCTAAATCCCACACTAAAATGAAGAGTAAGTAATAATGATCCTATATTATGAGGTACTTAACCAAGCCAATGAGATCAAAAAGAAATCAGCTGCTCTAACTAATCAACATTCAAATGATCACATACAGCTAATTTAAGGATTATATCACTAATTCGTGTAGTGGCCCTCCCCAGCGTCGGGTTAGAGCTGCTCTTACACATAGACATGCTCTGACTGCAGTGTCTGTTAATAAGATCTCTGGAGAAAACCATGTTCCTACAACCCACCCTGCGCTCCTCCTTCTCACACTGACATTAGCTCTCAGGTCAAAGACGATGTGCTGGTAATGAAATGAACATCAGTTTTTTAGGATTGTGCTGGGATGGAACATATGTTATCGGAATTTTTATTTGCATCTATTCTTTTATTCATTAATTCATGCATTTATTATCTGCTCTGAAGCTATAATTTACATCTAACTTGTTATTACTTCTATTATAAATGTGTTTTGAGTTGGATTTTATGTTTTTTTTTTCTTCTGGATTTTCTGGCTTCTGCTCTTTTCTTTTCTGCATTAAAATCTTTGCCACTGGTGATTAACTACACAACTATGCTACAAATGTGGCACATAGACATTAGGTTGAAAAATCATTACTTTATCAATTACAGAGGCTAAACAAAAGTATACTATATAGTAGGCAGGGTTGGGATGGAATGTAATACAAGTATTTGGAATACGTATTCAGAATACAAAAAAATAGGCCTATGTATTCATTCCAAGTTATACTCACTACAAGTTAGACTATTTTCCAAGTTACATTTTGTATTCAGAAAACAGAGTTACCTTTAGGAAGATTCCTTTAGAGTTCTTATCACTTAAGTTCCTGTTAAAGCCTGAGTAGACTGATAAATCAATGTGATTTATCAAACTGAACAGTTTCCTCAGTAGTGGATGTGAGTCATAAGCTTGGCATTGGTGTGTGATAAGACTCAGGCGTTTTGTGACAATGCCATTAACTGAAAATGACATTGACAATTGCTGATTTAGTTCTTGAGATGACAGTGGAATTATGGGAGCAGCAGTGGACTGAAGGAGCTGATGAGAGCCAAAATAATGTTGACGATTTTGGAACTTTAAATAAGTGAATTGTTCACGAAACATAGTAACAGAAGAACTGCATGAAGCAAACTGCTGACCACTTGCAGCACAGAAAAGTGTGAATTAAATAAAACTGCAACAGCAGAGTTTTTCCCATGTGCCTTATCAGGATGTACAGTGCTGCAACAGGCTGTAAAAAATATTCTTTATTGCTTATACTTTTGATCGTTCATTCAAAATATTAATAACAAAAATCTAACCTTTACTTTAAGTAAGATAATTGGCAAAAAACTAAATCATATCAGGAAATAAACATTTTTTCTCAAAACTGTTGCCACACCTTAATACCTTGCACACCCTCCCTCTGCAAATATAACAGCTCCAAGTCTCCTCCTGTGATGCTTAATGACACTGGAGAACACATGATCTAAGACCATTCCTCCATACAGAACCTCTCCAGATCCTTCAGATTCTGAGGTCCACATTGTGGACTCTCCTGTTCAGCTCTTCGCAAAGGTTTTCTATGGGGTTTAGGCCAGGGGACTGGGGTGGCCATGGCAAAACCTTAATTTTGTGGTCAGTAAACCATTTTTGTGTTGTTTTTGAGCCATGCTTTGGCTCATTGTCCTGCTGAAAGATCCAAACTATGGCCCAGTTTAAGCTTTCTGGTACCTTTCGGCATTGGCATATTTGTGTCCATGCCAAACTCATCTCTGGTGTTTATAAAGTGTGGTTATATAGTTGGTGTTTGATTTTGCAATTTCACATCTGTGATCCTTGGAGATTCTTTGTCCCCTCAAACCATCCTTCTCAATGTGCATGGGGTCAGTATAGGCATACGTCCTCTTCCCTGCAGATTTTAACATCTCCAGTTGTTTTCAATTTCTTAATTATTGACCTGATAGTGGAAATGGGTATATTCAGTAACCTTTTGTCGTACATCAGCAGTGTATTCTCTGGTCATTCTAATGTTCTCTAGTGAAACAGGAAAGCATGGCTGACATTTAAGGGGTTCTAATCGCTCTGGTGGACTTAAAAACATAAAATATGAATGGGTATATTCTTGTGGCACACATAGATTTAAGAAAAATATTTATTTCATGACAAGATTCAGTTTTTTCCTTCAATCAATGTCATTCATAGAGTTTACATTTTTGCTAATATTTTGAATTTTTTTGATTTTTAAAGATCAACAGAATAAGTACTTGAGAATATTTTTTGCATCTCATTTTGCTCATGATTAGCAGAAGTGCCGATATTTGTGGAAGGCACTGTATTGTAAATGTGCTGTAAGAGTACTCTGAATATGTTACCTTTTCATTTATTGTACTGGAATACAATACTGAATATATTTAGAATGGTGTTTTCAGTATTCAGCCATCATTACTTTTAAAGTATTTTGCCCAACACTGATAGTAGGTATAAGAGAAAAAAAAACTAAATTTTATAATACCGTAATATTCTGGGTTTACCAATAGTACTGATACCTGCAGGCCTAAGTATCAATATTTACTTCTTTTTTTACATTTATAACTTACTAATCCCATTAATTAAATCTACTTATTGACTAACCAACCAAATAAACCAACTAACTGACTAAACCAAAATTCTTTTCTGTCTTAATGGTACAGCTCATTTTATAGTGAGACCAAGGTTCCTGTTGGTGGAAATATTGTTAGAGGTGTTTGGGTTGCATAGTGAATAACAAACTTCCTGCACATACACAGGAATTAGAAATACCCCGATAATATTAGCTGGTGATATTCTTAACATTTCAGTCACTTGCTACTGTAAATTACTTTGGATACAATTTTTTGTTAAACTTGTAAGAACAAAGCCTGTTTTGGATGTTGCTTTGTCTATGTCAAATAAAATCACCTACTAAATGGACAAGGTTTTTATGAATGTTGATTTGTCTTGTGATAATTCACAATTCACTTTTTTACTTCAATAAAAAGTTTGAAGTAAGTGTAAGTTTCACTGGATAAAACAAAGTTTTCTTTTAGTCAAAGAAAATAGATCAACAGTGAAAAGTAATAAATGGCAAATTATCACAATATGTTATATTAGCAAACCAAGCATTTCACAAGTCTTGAAATATTGCAGTATACTTGTATTGTGGCTCCAGTATTATGACAATGTCATATAATGGGGCCTGTTGCAAATGCCACCCATTAATTTCTAGGTCAGCTGTCACCAAGTCTGGTTCTGAAGATCTACCTTCCTGAAGAGACTAGTCCCAACCACCAACTACCACACCAGCTAATGAACATCTTCAGAAGTTTCTGATGGGATGCATCAGGTGCATTAGTGTTAGCTACGTTTGGGGCAGATTGGAACTAAACTCTGCAGGAAAGCAGATCCTGGTGACCACTGATCTTCTTGCATAGTGTTTCATGAAACAGCCAGTAGGCTCATATGTATGTACATCAACTATGTTACAAGGCATCTGCCCCAGTCTTTGACTGTAGAAGCTGCTGCCTACAAAAATAACTGGAAAATCTTCCTTAATTTTGCATAAAATGCATTTATCCCCCAATTTTTTACCAGCCACTTACCAGTATAGCACATACTGCCAGAATGGGTCTGTGTTATGCTGATAAGAGACCACTGTAACAGACAAATTTCGCTGGATAAATGTAATATATTCAGAAATCATCAATATTTCCAGCAGCTTTCAAAGCTGCCAGATCTTTCACAAGATGAAGAAGGAAACAGATGCCTTCACAACAGGCTAAGGCTAGTTATAGAGAAGCTATTTAAGTAAAGACAGACAGAAAGAGCTCAGTGTGCTCAAACAGAAATACCGTTTTGTGCAGATATGGCACAACACCACATCAGATATTCAATAAAACACCCACGACACAACCCATATGAAACTAACACTAACTCACTGGCCCATGAGTTCTCTGACCATGAAAAAGCATCAGTACATGAAAGCTTTTATGTTTGCATCTCTATCTAAAGCCTCAGGTAGTGGATCATCTTGTGACAACTGTCATCTGCCCCCTTACAAGATTTAGATTTTTTGTTATAACAATAAAATTGGCTGTCGGTCCTGATTTCCCACGACTGTCCGTTGGTTTATGCTTCATTTTCCCACCCATGTTAAACTTATGAACAGATGTGGTTTATTTTTACAGTAAATGTATATTGTTCTAAAATAACAAGGGCTTTGTTTCTCATCTTATATGATCTTATATCAATCCATATGAAACTGAGATGAACACTCACATGGTCCATTAGTTCTCGGACCATGCCATTCCACTGGCCTGTGCTTTCCTCCAGCGCGCCATACTTTCCGTCCTCCACCAACTGGATCTCATAGCGGAATCCCAAAATGGCAGCCAGCTCTCGCAGCAAATCCACACAGTAGCCCTCGAAACGGTCATTTCCACACAGAGGCTTGTCTGACTTCTTGAACATCACATATGGTTCTTCCTGCAGGCATGAGAGAGAAGACTGAAACCCTGAGAGAAACCAAATACAGTACACAGAGAGATAGTGAGGAATGGGCCTAGCTGCTGGTGGCGCTAGTGTCATTACTTTTACAAATATGTACAGTCTAGGGATGTAACAGTACACGGTATGCTATTGAACCATTTGGTACACCTGGAATGGTTCAATACTCACACATGAAAAGCAATATTATGATATGCCTGTTATTTTCCTATAAATTTCAAAACTTGCCTATTGCGCTGCAGACTACACAGTTTGTACATTCAGATCCACAAAGCATCTATGAAGGTTATCAGAATTTCCCTGGAGCCTCAGTGTCTATGACCTGAAGAAGAGTGGGAAAACGAAATAACTAATATTTTCTTAGCTCCACTGTGACAATGGTCAGCACTGGCATCACAGAGAGAAGTCCACCGCACACCAGACATGCAGTGTCCACAAATTCAAATCCTTTGTTCATAATGGAGGTACACATACCAGAGTCAAAAATCAAGTTGCTTGTGACTCCAGCAGCCAGTCTTTTAGGTAAACAGACAAATGCTAAAGGTAAGTTACCTCACCTAATCTTACTAGACTAGAAAGGGAAAATTAAAAAAAATAAGCTGTTGAATAAGAAGTTAACTTCAGCTTCATAATTTTAAAGTTGGGACTATTTTTTGATAAGGAGATTAAAGCTCCGACAAATCGACAAATACTACTCGTAGGTTTATTGCTAGTAGCATTTTTTGACATGGCGATTTAGACACGGCTGATGTTGGTGTCCTATTTGCAAGCTTCTTCGAGTTTTCCCATTCCACCAAAAATAGTGCCTGAGTGCCTCAGTGGCCTCAGGCACCAGAATATACCTGCTGCACCACTTAAAGTGGAATGGGAAAATTTGAGCAAGAAGCTGGAGAATGAAAAGCTGACTTCAGTTTCATGTGATTCAGGTTCTCAAAAAATCCTACCTACAATTTTATGTAGAGCTCTCCCTATATAAGCTACAGTAAGCCATTTTGACAAAGTAGCACAATTCACCAGCATTCTGTAGCAGCTCTCTGCTATGTGATGCTGCCCGTCCGGTGTGCAGGAGCCTTTACAATGTCCCTTCCTGCACACATTTCAGCAGTAAAGTAATTCTTGAACTCTATGAAACATCACGGGGAGAAATTAAAAAGAAATTGACAGACATCCTATCAAGCTTTCTTTAATTATTTAAAATAGTGAAGGCAAAGGACCTACAAGTTGTCAAAGCCAAACACTTTTAATTTTAATGTTTTTCTTCCCTTGATTTCATACAGTACAGAGAAAAAATGTTTTTCTGAATGGAAGGTTTTATTTGTCTATAATGTTACTGTGGCCCAAAAATCATGGTAGTGTGAGCCCATTGTGCGTTTGATTAGATGATTAGATTAATGATTAGATTTTAAAGTAAAAAAAAAAAACTAAACAAACAAAAAAAAAGTTAAAAAACAGTAGTTTCCAAAACCGGAGTTCAAGAAATTATTAAAAGATACAGAACCCAATATTCAAAAAGGACACAACAATACAACAATGTGCATATCATTTAAACCCTCTATATAATTGAAAATAGTACAAAGACAACATATCAAATGTTGAAACTGAGATATTTTCCATTTTCCATTTGATCCCAGCAGCATGTTTTAAAAAAAGCAGGGACAGGGGCAACAAAAGACAGGTAAAGTTATTTAATGCTAAAAGAAACCACCTAGTGAAACATCTCACAACTAATTAGGATAGAAGTAAAGGTGGGGGGGATTCACCACTCTGTGAAACACTGCGAGGGTAAGTAGTGAGGGTAAATAGTGCAACAATTCGAGAATAATGTTTCTCAACATACGAATTAGCAAAGAACTTAGGAATTTGATCATCTACAGTGCATAATATCATTCAGAGAATTCAGAGAGGATTCAGAAAATCCAGAGAAAACTCTGCACACAAGGGCCATGGCTGAAAACCAATATTGGATGGCTGTAATCTCAATATTTGTGGCACTATTCCATAGTGGAAATCACTGCATGGGCTCAGGAACATTTCTGAAAACCTTTGTCTGTGAACATACTTCGCTGCAGCATCCAGAAATGTATGTGTTTACCAGAATAGTGGCCACCCTTAGTGATTTGTTGGACAAGGAGTTTGTAACATTGGTCATTTTACTCTTGTGATGTTCCGTCATATTTAGGCCATTCACAGGTTCCCATGTGCCAATCTAGGGATGAAAATAATGAGAAACATGTCTGAAACGTGAATACAATACACATGCACACATGAAAAACATAAACATATACCTGTGTTACTGTTATGATGGTACTGGCTCTCCAGCACTGAACTGTGTACTGCCTCAAATCTTAGAAGCTGCTGACAAAAGCATTGTGTAATGCGATATTAATTCACTCTCAAATTGTGAATTCAAATGATTCAAATGTTTTAATGATACATTACATTAAATAATAAAAAAAAAAAATCAATGTAATGCTCATGGATAAAACATGCTATGACACAATTGCCATCATCTGGTTTACTTCATAAAGACAAAATTCTGCTGAGGTAACATATTATTTATGTGCAACTGTTTGAATCTTCATTTGTCAGTGTAGTTAATTGAAACAAGCAAAAAAAAATCTGTATGGATTTTAAATGTTTAATTGATACTGTATATGTATTAGAAAGTACAAGAGGAGATATTTTATTATTATTTAAATTCGATGAAAAGTTGTATGTACAGCCTTCAATTACATTTTTGCCATTTTTCTGTCATTTCTTGATGTCAAAACAGAAAAGGTGCTGATTCAAACATGCTAGTACAGTGTAACTATGTAATTACTTTTGATGAGTACCGCATAATTAAAACACTAACTGTAGAGTTCTAAGATTTCTGTCCTTTGTCCTCTACTTTTTGTATTTCCCAACTTTTTATCATGTTATGTTATTAGCCTATATTTTGCTAGTGTATATAGTCAATTCATGCAATCTGTAACAAAATCACATTTCAAACTAACACAATAAAATAAATTGTACAGAAATCAAAAATTCTAATGCACCTTTAACATACAGATAGTGTGCTGTTATATCTGTGTGGCAAATGCAGTGTTTTTGGCATCTAGCCTGTTACAGAGCCTTGTTTTGGTGACTGTCAAGGCTGAAGACCAGAAAAGGTTCTTCACTTGTCACTAGAAAGCTATTACCTGACAGAAACCAACATTCCCTTAAAGCAACTTAAACTTCACACATGCAAGGCCAAACAGGGATGTGCAATTAGGCCAAATGCCCCTGCTCACTGCTGCACTGTAGTAGCCCACTGGAAATATTCCTACAAACCCTCACTACCTACAATCTTTTTATATTTAACATGCTGGAGAATTGGCAGTTAGCATTCTATTCCAAATGCATCCAGCAGTCCAGTAATGAAGTATTGGGCAGTTTGAAAAGAGAACGACTCAGAGGATGCATGTGCTAGCACAGTTTCAGACTCAAAACATGATGTGGTTCGGGTCAGGTCGGGTTAGGACAAAATGTAACTGGGCTTGGGTCGCTTTCGGACACAAAATGTGATGCTGTTTGTCGGGTCTTATTCAGGTTACATTCGGTTTAGACCAAAATGTCATGCCTAATAAAAGCTGTACAGTCCAGTGCCAAACAACCCATTGCCCGGTACTGGTCCATGGCGTGGTGCTTAGGAGGTCTGCTGTTCCATCATGCATTTTGTATTTTTGTGATTTGTTGTGAGTTTTGTGTTATGTCATGCAGAACAGTGAAAACAGCTTTCTTTATGCTGTACTTTTATTATGATAATAATGGAAAACTGAACTGAATTAAATCCACACAATCACACACACACTTTCACAGAGTACCTTCTCCAGTCCATCCTCCTTCAGACTAATCACATCTAGATCAAAATCTGTTCTCAAGCCATTTGTTTTGTTGAAGAGAACTCGCCCTGTCAGCCCATCCCAAGAAGCCTTTTGAAAAAAGACCATATACATTCTATTACACAATTGCAAATATGTTATAACAGAGGAATTAACATTCTATGAACACACATCCAACGAGGCTCTCTTTCTGTGATAATGAGAAGGGTGATCAAAAAGCAAGCTGCTGGCATCTGGACACAGTGGAGCACTACAAAGAGGCTGTCAGCTTTATTGTTCTTGAAGCTGGATGTTTCTGAAGTCTGACTTCAAAGCTTTCAGAGAGTAAAGCAGAGAGAGAGAGAGAGAGAGAGAGAGAGAGAGAGAGAGAGAGAGAGAGAAATTGAAGTATATGAGATAGAGAGAGTAACAAAGAATAACTACCATGTGCCATTTTCACCAATTACCTACGATGATGCTGCATCAAGATCAGTAGAGGCACAACAAAGAAAGAAGAAATAAACAGCTTTGTGTAAATATGGTCCAGTATATCTGTACACGGAAAAGGTATGAACATATAGATAACATTAGCACAGGGGGAAAAAAGGTCAGTTGATGGCTTTTCAGCAGTTTTAAAGACTTTCCTTGAAAATGACATCTTGATTT
>JAILXH010227993.1:16835-32987 GCA_023558415.1 Piaractus mesopotamicus | reverse complement strand
TTGTACTTTGTATGCAGTCTTTGTATGTTATGTAACTGCCTGATACTTCTTTTCCCAAAATAATTGCACAGTAATGTGGAGTTTGTACCACATACTTGCCCAATTACCCAATATTTAGAATATGTTGGCCATTCCATTGTAATTTATGTACACTGCCTTGGGACTTACCTACATATTATCCACAATAGTACTTTGGAGTTTGTACCTCACATAACAGAATAATACCTAGAACTTAACGGGTTGTAAAAGAAAGCATTACCAGCTACTTGTTATTCTCATGTAGCTATGTGTGGCTATTGCTATAACATAATAACTACACTTTACTTTACTTTGTGTATGAAATGTTCTGTGATATTTCAGAATAGATTTGTTACAGAATTGTATCAGATTAGTTGTTCTTTGCACACTGATATCTGAGCCAGTGTTTTCTGTTAAAATTGACCTGATACTGATACTGGGTCTTAAGTCAGTGCCACCTCTAGCATATGTGTGTGTCTAAGAGTTAAAGTAGAGTTTTTACATTTTCCATTATGCTCTCTCTGTTCAGTAGTGAATCGTATATAACCCACAGCGTTAAACTCTGAGGAGGAAACTGAAGAGGAGGTCTAGGCCAGCACAAATTTCCTCCTAATTTGCTGAGTCATTTTTCACTAATTAAAAAGTCTCTCTCTCTCCCTTTTTCTCTCTTTCTCTTTCCCCCTTTCTCCTTCTCCTCTATTTTTCTGTTCACCTCTTTTTGCCCTTCATCCATCCATGCATTTACAAAAAAAAACAAAAAAAAACACACCCTCTGTCTCATACAACCATGCACACATAGAACTCACGTTACCAGACCTACCAGCGCATGTGGAACTACATGTACTCCAAACAGCCCAGTGTGTTTGTGAAGAGTACAGAAGAGGGCATCGCCCGTGTGCTGAACTCCAAATACGCCTTTCTACTAGAGAGCACCATGAACGAGTACCACCGCCGCCACAACTGCAACCTCACACAGATAGGAGGCCTGCTGGACACCAAGGGCTATGGCATCGGCATGCCGTTGGGTAAGTCAGGAGAGAGAGAAAAGAGTGTGTAGTAGTTTTACAAGCTTGGGTTCTGGCTGGCATTAGAGAGTCTGGTTGGTTTTGTTGCTTAACATGGCCAAGAACTAAGTGCTTTAACCAGGAAGTGTCATTTGACTGACATGCAACAAGTGTTGATAGGTGAGGATATACATTTACTAGCTAGTAATTGCTTCAAAGAAACCTTTTGGATAATTTGGGATGTCGTCCTGTTGGCCTTTACAGGCTGCAGTATGCAAATGAGCAAGTCAGAAATGTTGTACTGTGTGCTGTGAGTTTCCTGACGAACATCAGATGATCCAAATGAAACAAACATAAATAACTTAAAAAATGCAAAGTAATGAAAGCAGATTAAATCGTGTTACATGAAGGGTTCGCCACTGTTTTAATACATTGTAAAGTATATTGTAATCACTATGTCTAAAAATAATTGCAATATGGAATTTTATCTATATTGTACAGACTCCTACAGTGATGGTGTCTGTTTAGTTTATTCATGTCTTAGAACTACTTTTCCCTTACAAAATAGTACCACTAATAATTGTTCTTGAACTGAACTGATTCAGAAGGAACTGATTCACATAAACAGCTTTTTTTCTAAGTCAGTGCTGCTGTTATACCGCTAGATTGTTAATTATTTGTCTCTATGGTTTCGACCTTGCTTGCTGGTTTGTGATAGATGTTCAAGGTTAACAGTGTTTGTAGATGTGTCTGTAGTGTATTGCGTTGGTCTGCAGCTTTGTTGTTGTTTTCAGCATTCAGCTGTAGCTATTGACCACTGCTCTGGCACAGGGATTGGAGGGAGTACAAAGAGAGATGTTATTTGTGGAAAGGGAAAAAAAAGAACTTAAACATATGTGTTTGGCCCGGTGGGCTTTATTACAGACACACTACTGACTGACTGCAATAGAGCAAGAGCAAGAGGAGGCAGAGAGATGGAGGAAGATGAATGAAGTTTACATTTATATTCCAAACATGCAAATAATAGACAGTGAAGTGATACATAGTAAAAAGAAAGATTTTTTGAAAAAGGATCAACATAAAATGCAAGGGTCTTATCGTAGTTTGATCAAGTGTGAGTGTAAAAATGGTGCAATAACAATATAAGCCTCAATACATTTAGTAAGTGAAAGAAAATAGATTAGGAAGTGCTTAAGCATTCAAAATGTAGACAAGGAGAGTTTTCGTGCAAACATGTTCAGAAGTTAGAACAAAAAAATTAAATTTAAAAAAAATATATATATATAGATATATATATATATATATTTTTTTTTTTTGTTCTAACTTCTGATACATATATATATATATATGTATGTATACACACACACACAAGGAGATTCACTCGAAAGAGGCCCCAAATATTCTGTAATAATTCTCGGTAGGACGAAGCAATCTGAACGAAACCACGTGCAATGTGCTCCTCAGTATATGGAGCTTAGAACAAGGATGCCCCTGTGTCGGAGTGATGAGGTAGGCGCCAAACAGCCGCTGCGACGTTTAACCTCCGTTTGCAACTTCCAGGTGCATAGCCCTGTACCCCTTCATGTGTCTGGCAGAAAACGGAGATCACTTCTAGCATCGCATGTAATGCAATCGATTACACATACGCCAAGGTATGTAGTGTAGTTTTTGGTTCAGATTGCTTCATCCTAACGGGAGTTACAACAGAATATTCGGGGCCTCTTTCAAGTGAATCTCCCTGTATATTGTCCAGACAGCTACTAATATATTGTAAACTATATTACTTTTTATTGTAAACTAATGTACTTTTGTCAGTTTTATTGACAGAAGTTTGTCTTACAGTGTCATAAACCACCTTAGCAAGTCTGTTTTGAATTACTGAGGGTGAATACTGCTAAATTGGAAGAGAAATATCACTTTTTACCCTGATATCATAACTTTTTACCCTGATCCCAATGTCATATAACCTAATATGGAACCTTTATTGAAAGGTTAAAATCTCTCTTACACTGTTCAAAGGCAAAAATCAAACACAGACAGTTTCCCTTCTTAGAACCTTTGCTGACCAAACCCTGAAATGCTATAAAAATAGGACAGTTTATTTATTTATTCATTAAAGAGACCTAAACAAAGATTGAGGCATTAATGAGCATATCATTGCTGTCCAGACACAAACAAAAAAGTAACTAATTTTTTGCATTTTTTTTAATTTTTTTTTTATACATCATTTGAACTGCTGTTTGAATTGTCTGAAAATTTCATGATGAATGGATCAATAGAAATGCTCTAAAATGGCTTGGAATAAACATCACATTAACTTAAATTGAAACTAAGAAATGTTTTTGCCTTCTCCTGTAAAGTTGCTATTTTGTAGATACATGTTTTCTTTGGACAGCAACAATATTTCAATGATTCATTTTGCTAATTATATACATGAAAATGATCTTTATGGCTGATGTCTGGGTGCCTGTGGAAGAAATTGCTTGATGGTTTGTGAAAAGTCAAGCAGGCTGTTTCAGAAAAAACACAAGCCTCCTTCTGTGATGGGATGAAAATCTTTTTATATTGTCCAGCACTTACTATTGTTAACTGTAATCGTTATTGTTAATAAATAAATAAATAGTGAACACAGCATGGCAGTATTCACACTTAAGCCTCTCAAGTGGGTGTCCCATAAATGTAGAAGATATGGAGGATCAGGCTTAAGTATTCTGCTTAACTCTTTGTTCCATTTTAACAATATTCACCCTAACAGTTTGATGTGGTTTGAAGCACCCACCTGGTGATTTAAACAAGTCTTGCACATAACATCTGGGGACAACCATGTGAGATTTTGACGTGAGTGAGAAGGTAGACTTACGAGGGCAGGGATAAAATTTTTAAACTAAGCTAACATTTTCTGAAAGCTGAGCTCAAAGTAGGGAGCAATGGTGCACTTACCAACATTGTCCGATGGACAGCAAGCCTGTTGTTATGTCATGGAACACTGACATGCATGAAAGTCTCCTCGAAAAAGCTCCAAATAAGCATGTAGATGTTAAATGAGCACTGACTGGAATATTTTGGAGACGTGTTTTAGAGGGGTGTACCCTTGTTAGCAAACGATTTTGCCACAATCCAGCACAGAAAATTTTGCAAGTAACTTCTGGCCTTGCAAGACTAGATTTAAGCATGCAGTTTGCCCAGTGCAAATGGTAAAAGTGTAAGATTCCATCACTTGTTAATAATGCTCCAGCACAAAACTAAAGCTGATCAACTGTATCTGGCATCAGGGCACTATTAATTGCTCTAAGGAAAAAACCTACCTACGTTGAGCATCTGCGTTGCTACTTCTGAACCATGGAAGGCATAGTATAGAGCTAGCAAGGGCCTTGTAATTGTACTGCTGGGTATCCAAGAGACTGTTCTTTCGGAGATGGAATCATATCAAGATCCTGGTCTGGGGTTTTAGACAGAAATGAGAGCAGAAAGCAGAAAGACAGGTCAATATTTTCCAACTTTGTTGGGCTTAAAGGTAGGCTTCCTCAGTAAAAGAGAAACTCAAGTCGGTTTGAAGATGGTTGCAACTTGACTACTTGTCAGTGAAATATTGATCCTATATCTCAAATGGTATGAGATGATTGGATATCTCCTGGAGAAGTGTAGATGGGGTGTATTATTCTTAACAGAATGACTGAAGGGCTTGCACATGTTGATGACCTTCTGTTCAAAACGTGGCATGGAGTTAGTCTGTAGTGTGAGAAGATGCGGGAATAGGCGAAAGGGAATTAAGGATAGAAGACAACGCGAAGAATAATTTATGTGGTTTAGAAACGTTTGTGCCAAACTGTAAGTAGATGGTTTTTCTGCAGTAATGAAAGAGGAGAAGGGGGTTTGCAGTGTTTGATGCATTGCAAGGTCTTTTGGAAACTTGGATCTTCTCCACTTCCTGTCAGCTCTGTGTTCTTTTAGATTGGAGAGCATACGAGCCAAATGATGTTCTAGATGGCCCGGGAGTTACAGATAAAGGTCAAGACAGTTTTAAAACTAGAGGTGAGAGTGAGTCGAGAGGTGCTGATAGAGTCAAGCTAAGGGTAGCGGCAGCAGTGAAGTTTTGAAAAACTGGTTACTGGTTTTAAAGAGGAGGGCACTGTGGAAGGGCACAGCGATTCTAAGATTCTGATTTAAGACCTATAGCAGAAAAGCAAAGCAGAGAAAGGGTTGAGCATAAAGGGAAGGAAAAGACATAAAGAAATAATACACTGAGTTGCTAGTTTATACAGTACACCAGCCCTCAGGTACACGTACAGTTGCTACTGGCGCAATATGTTACTATGCACCCTGACAAATTATACCTGCAGAAATGACCAGTGAGTATAAGAACAAAGTGGGCAAGCCAGCATATGTAGTGGTGACACTGTATGATTGGTAGAGGAGGAGTTCCAGTTGAAGGTGATGTGTAAGATTGCTGGAGGTGTTTGCCCTTGGTGAACGGAAAGTCAGTAAAAGTGAGGAGGTGCTGAATGATGGTAGTTGGGCATTCTGATCCTAATTTTGATATTCTAGTATCTGGAGTTCATGAACAGATATTCAAATAACAAAAAACATGCTTTTTGCCCGTTAATAACATTAAAATACACAAACATAGTAAACTGGTGCTCCAGTGCTAACAGTCTGAAAATTTTAGTAGCATAAAGATCAATAAAAATTAGCAGTGTCTTAATATTCAAAAATAGCCAAGAGAAATCTTATGGTCACTGTGCTTGAGCAACTGAGACTGACCCTTCAGATAAGCTAATGATACTAGAACACTGCTACAGAGAAATATCTTACTGTTTTAATTTCAGCAAATACCAGCTAGAGTAGTCAGCTTAGTTACAGTTACCTTCTTAGTCACTTTACATCTGAGTCACTTGCCACATTTTGGCAACAGGCCAACTCTAAGGTACTCGTGTTTCATTGTAGTAAAGTATAATACAGTATTCGTGCTTAAACTTGAATATGTAAAAAAAAAAAACGCAGATATGCAAAACCTGAATACGAATACCCAAGTAGTTGTTTTGGCACTGGGGAACCCTCAAGGCCTTCCAGCCCTTCAGAAAAGGCCTGGCTGCTGCTCAGTGTCAGGTCTCTTTACTGAAAGAGTCCCTATGCAACTACTACACAGTCTAAAATATGTTAATGTTGGGTACAAGTATCCCATAAATATGGAATGTCTTTTACAAGAACTGATGTCTTTGTTCAGTCTAATATGGCTAAAAAATACTCATCTTTACTACCATTAAGCTTCACTACCTTTTTTTAGTGATAATATTATTATCACTTAATTAGAAACCCCATAGAAACTGAAGACCTGGCTCTAATAATCATGATTCTCCTCTTTATTTCAGTATTTGACTACTGATTGTAGACTGTACATTCACCAAGGATGCATGGATGTAAATGGAGAAGAGGTCTATTACCAGCAGACCCTGACCTAAGTGTAATGAGGGAAACCACAGACCAAAGGTTACAGCTAGATCAATTTAAAACATCAGAGAAACAGGAGTTCCTGTTATTCTGAGAAGTACTTTGCATCTCTAAAACCTCTTTGAATGATGCATGGTTCAATAATATTGGTAGCTCCAATGCTGTCTGCCTTCCTGACAGATATTACAATTTACAAGCCATTTATCTTAAAATAATATGGAGTTGACTTCTTATTTTTGCACAGTATATTTAAATGGATTTGCTCTGTTTTATTATTTGTATAATGCCATATGCATAAATACAATAAACAGTTTTACAGTAACTCAAAAAAGTTGCATAAATCACTTTCCTTAAACACATAGTATTTTTTTTCCCCACGGTTATTGTGTTATTATTACCATGAGCAAGCCCAAGTACTTTGCTAATCTGAGTATTTCTTGTGCTACAGCTAGCTGTTGTCTAAAAGGAGCTTGCTGACAGTTAAAATGCATAACATCCCCTCCTGGCTATCATTAAATAACTGGCAATTTTGTTGGTAAGACAAATTTAGATAATGTACATTTGCATTTATTCTTATATAAACATGTAGATATAATGGGATAGCAAACTAACAATCATTGCAAAACAGTGTATTTTGTTTACAGTCATTCATTATAATATGTATTCATAAAAAATAAAAATCTCAAGCACATTTTACAAGAAAGGCTGACTACTCCATTACTGGCGGACAAAGTATGTTTCAGCTCAATTGTTAACTTTAAAGTAATGCAGTTAATCTCAAAACTATGCACAGTGGCAGAGAAACATGATGAAATACTACATGCTTTTGATCTTCTTACTGTTTGCCAGAGCAACTCCAACTCCAGTCACATTATCACAAATCTCAGCCAACCCCCACTGCCCTTTTGCGCACTGCCCTAGAACATCCCTGTGCACTCTTAATCACATCATCCTATTACTGTTCTCGAAATGAGAGACCAGGAAGTCAGGAGTTACCACCATCTTCAAAGGCTATCCTCACACCACACCGTGTTTTTCCCTGCAGGAGTGCAAACACTCAATTTCCCCCCTCCCCCTCATCCCCATTTCCTCCCTCCTTCTAGCTGACAGTCCCTGGTTGCCACCCAAAGCTCTGGTGCCTGGCGATAATATCCTCTCACCCACTCATTCATCAAGAGGATGGTCGCCATGGACACCCCCAGCCGCTTCCATGGCAACCTGGAGCCCAGATGGTGTTGTCGCCACAGCGCCCGTAGGATAGACATTCTAGAACACCTTGTCTTTGAGTTGCTTAAATAAGGATGATTGTGCCTGGCAACTGAAAAACAATGTTGCCTAATTAAACCCCACAGGCCATATATACTGTTTATTCTTGGAAATAAAGCCTGATTATTAATCGCACTATGATTTAAAAAATGCTCTCACTTCTGCTCCGTCTGAATGTTCCTGAACTTAAACTGGTGAAATTATTCAGTATTCAGTTGGCAGCTTTCCAGCACTAACCATTCAGAGGACCAACAGTCAATTATTTGGCAGTCAGATGACAGAGGAACAAATTATTATTAGCAAGAAAAGAAGAGAAACGAGCAGTGTTTTAAAAATTAGAACATAGGCAATAAAGTTATATTAAAATTGATGCCCACAATGCCTTGTTTGTGAGGAGTAGTGATCAAATCTTGAGGTAGATAACTCATCTAGGAGTTACACACACATTTTCTAAGCAGCTTATCCTTCTGGGTCGCGGGGGGGAGCTGAAGCCTATCCCAGCTGTCATCGGGTGGAGGGCAGGATACACCCTGGACAGGTCACCAGTCCATCACAGGGCATCTAGGAATTACAGTAAATAGATAATTGCCATATATTTTTAATATATGTGGGTAATTATATTAAAGCTCTACTATGTAAGCTTTAAGGATTTGGAGACCTCCCTGGTAGAAATGTTTAATTACATACAATGTGCAAAAAAACATTTTGTTGCATCTGTTGTGTTTTGGATCCCCACAAGCAGGTGAATCTGATGATTTTGAACACTTTGAAAAGGTTTTGAAAGAGAACCTCTTCAAAATTTGCTGAAGTATGTGAAGGAAGTGAATTATTCACTATTGTCATCATATCTTCATCAGTATTGATGTTGATTTTGCATTTGAGACCTAAACACTGAGTCTGACATCCTTTTTAGTTACTACATGTGATGTTAATACATTAAGATACTACATCAAAATAAATGTTTTGGCAACATCAAGAACTTAAATAAGTTAAAGCAGCACTATGCAGGATCGTTCTTGTTTTAACAAAGACGATCCTACATAGTGCTGCTTTAACTTCCCAAAACATTTATTTTGAGTACAACTTCTGGTATCTACCTTATAGTATTTCAGTCTACACTGCATTACATGTTAGTATTGAATAAAATAACCTCAATTATTCATATGAAAACTGACCGTTTTTGGTCACTGATAATGGAGGGTTTTGGAAAAGCTCTCCAAGGTTGAGATTTTTGAAAAATTGTTTTACTGTTTTTATGTGGATGAACAGAACAGAGTTGAAAATGCTGACATCACATCATTATACCTGTACTTGCAGAATTCTTCTGAAATATGACTGACAACTGGGTTGTTTCTTTGTGGGTGTTGATAACATCTTTATAATTGAAATGAATTAAATTGACTTGGCTTTACTTTTCCATAAGTTCTTTTAAATGGAATGTCACCTAGATTGCAATGTTTAAAATACCTCAAGGATTCTGTCGTCTGTGACTTGATGATCATTAATCAAGTCAAACAATGTAAACAAACCCACGCAAGCTGAGGCTTTCCTTTGCTTTTTAGGTTTTTAGGTTTAGGACTTTGAATCTGTGTGAAATTATCAAGATCTGCCAGCCTGCAAGTCAAGGCCTACTATGTTTGCAACACATCCTTGTCACTTTCTTAGAAAATGTCTACTTCAGCTTCACACTCATATTTTGCTGTATGCATCACAATTGTTCTTTTTGAGGCATATAGCTTTATACTCTGCAGACATGCTCATGTTTGAAAATGAAGGTTTTTTGAAAATGGAAAAAAAAAGCAATGTTTTTGATAATATCATGTGATACAAGCCTCACAGATACACTATTATATTATTGAGTTCTAGCAGCAGACAAAAATGCAAAATGGAACATGCTGGTTATACAGCTGAGTGTTCTCGCTTTTTAGTCTCCTCAGAAGTAGGTATACGCCATATACCTGTGTATACTCACAGATACACTAGTGATTGTGCAGATGTTCTGATTGGCTGATAAATAAATGATATAGCCAGTATTTGCTTCTTAAATTGAAATACATGCTTGTCACTGCTTTACATACTCAATCAAAAAGCAATTATGTAAAAAACCTTTTGGTGGAGTCACATTAGTTTTCAAATAAGCAGTTAAGATGCTTAGTTTGCATTCTAGGCATGTTTGATGTCTGATCAACATGCAAGGGTCTTTTGAAAGGCTGAATGTATTCCTGGTTATTTCCCCTCTGTATCTCAGGCTCTCCATTCAGAGATGAGATAACTCTGGGAGTGCTGCAGCTACAGGAGAACAACAGGCTGGAGATCCTGAAGCGCAGGTGGTGGGAGGGTGGGGAGTGCCCCAAAGAGGAGGACCATCGTGCTAAAGGTGAATCATTTCACACCTTCATTAGATGCATGCAATTAGAATGGACAAAGCCCATATTACCATGGCAATCTGACTTGAGCACATCAAAGATACTTGCCATGTGTTGAAGGCCAGTGATGCCAGAAACATTTTCATTGTGACGGTGTTCGTATTGGTTTTAAAATCTAGTGCATAGTTTGACTGTTCACTGTGCTCATAGTTTTCAAGAAATATGTTGCATGCAAGTATCGGCAGCCAGCAAAGTTCATTCAAAATGCAAACAACCAAACAGTTTTACTTCATTTGATTTTAAATGATTTGATTTGATTGAAGTGTCAGTTCTACATGTTCTATTTTATATAGTAATAATTAAAAAATCACCAGTGCTATCATTTTGTCATATCACAGTTTCATTACAATTTAGTATGAAAGTGTTACATCATTACAACAGTGCTAGTCTTGACTAGAGGTTGACCGATATGTTTTTTCAGGGTCGATACCAATGATTAGTAACCAGTGACGTCAATAATCGATATTTGTGACCGATATTCATTTGCCATAAATTTTATGTATGTAGTGTGAAAATTTTCAAGAATGTGACCCTTACACTTAAATAAATAAATTAAATAAATATTAGAACATTATAAAAAATAAAGCTTTAGACAGTTTGACATTTAATAGCCAGTGGTGTTTGTAAGAAAAATTGAGCTCAGAAAAGGGGCTCAAACGCTTTTCATTAAAAAAAATATATAAAAATAAATTTACTCAATTTTTATATAAAACAAATACGTAGTATGAGTCACTGACAGTGTTGAAAATAACACATCAGGAGCAGAGCTTGCCTTTTCAGTCTATGGATGCAAGCAAGAAAGCCTAAATACAGGCTACAAAAAATAGGATAAAGCCTATAATAACCAAATACATAGAACTGTAAATGTAATCTCTGTAAAAATATTACAGTAAGCATCTGAGCAGTCATGCAGTATAAACTGTTTCTATTTTGTAAAAAGCAACAGCAATGAGGCTATATGAATGTTAACATGTTTATTTCATTTTGTTCCTTAATCAAAATATATTTCATGCAATAGCAAGCAGTAGTTGAATCATGTTGAACGTATCAGATGTATACTGATTGGCTCTTTGAAATGCGCTGCATGATTTGATGGAAATGGCCTGTTTAGCCTAAGCGGAGCTGTAAAAATAGCAAGCTGCATCTGTCTGTACTTTTAACAAGCATAAATGGAAACAATAATGGCCAGAAATTATGTATAACTTCTTTATTATATGTAAAACAATAAGTTATGATTTTACAAATAATTTACTGCTTTCCTGGAAGCTTGTCTGCATAGTTGTCCACCCACTGAGGCTCGGCTATAGGAACACATATTCTGAATGCGTTCAGACTTCTACAGAAGCAGTGCGGGTCCCCATACCATGTCTGTTCCCATGCACAGAAGTCTCACTCTCACCAAAGAAATGTGATATTTTGGGCAGGGTTCGAGCTGCATGCATGAGTCACGTTTGTTTGGCTAGAGTGAGTGAAATTATATGACGAGCGCATTGTGCTTTTTACCCGATGCGTTGTTCAACCTCAATGTATTTTTACCTTTTCTCTTGCTGTGGGAGTGAATGCAGGCGCTACTGCTTCACTGTCTGTTACAAACTCCAAAAAGCACATTTGAATAGTATCTGTATCTGTATATATATGTATGAAAAGTTTCGAATGGAACAGTTAAGAATGAGAACAGCAGATATGGGCAAGATTGACCCATTTATATTTTCATATTCTGTTCTTAATAGCCCACTGAAGTCATGCATCATTTTGTAGTCAACAATGTGCCATATTAGAAATTGCTGTCTTCATGGGAAAAATGAATGGCATTTTTGAATATCGCTGCTGTTGCAACATGTTTTTTGGGGAAAATAGCCTGTGTACAGTTTTTCCCTTGAATGTCACTGGGTCCTTTAAATTACAAAGTCATTAAGAATCAAAAATACGACTATTGCTGCATCCATGCTTGCAGCAGGATAGCACTCCTGTGCATTTAATTGACATGAAGGAATAAATTGAATTCTGAGCCATTAGCCAACTGTGTTTGCACACTGTGGAATTAGACCTCTGCATTTAACCCATCCGTGCAGTGAAACACCCATATACATGCACACTAGTGAACACACACACTAGGGGGCAGTGAGCACACTTGCCCGGAGCGGTGGGCAGCCCTATCCACAGCGCCTTAGGTGCCTTGCTCAGGGGCACTTCAGTCATGGACTGTCAGCCGAAGGGATCGACCCGGCAACCTTCCGGTCACAGGGCTGGTTCCCTAACCTCCAGCCCACGACTGACCCAGATCAAAATAGATCTGCACCACAGGTACACAGACACCCCTTATAATTATTGATTTCAGCTAATATAAGGTGCAACCATTGCTGACACATGTCTCCATATAAAATCTCCGTAGAAAAGCATTACTAATAGAACAGGATGCTCTGGAGCTGCTGCACGAGCCTAAGGTCACCATGCCTAAAGCGCACTAGCACTAATGCTCTGGCTGTATGCAATCAGATCCTCATAGTAATGTTTCAACATCTAGTGTAAAGCCTTCCTAGAAGAGTAGAGGCTGTTAGTACAACAAAAGAGGACAAACTCTCTATTAATACCCTTGATTTCAGAAGAAATGCAGGATCAGCAGCTGTCTACAGACTTTTGGACATATAGTTTATGTACATATTAACAAATTCGCCTCTTTTTTAAATGCGTTTTATTTTCATTTATTTCTCCCTTAGTTAATATGTCACATTTCCTCTTGAATATTGAGCAGTTTGCATACTTGTCTGTTTTGTATTTGTATACTTACAAAGAAAAATGCATAATATGTTTAATATATCAATTCAAACTCGCTTCTCCTGTTTTGTCTCCATTCATCACAACTTCCACTATATATACAAGGTTTAGAAAGGCTGTGTAAGAAATGGCTGTCTAAGTAATTGAAATGCCTTGTGTTTGCAGCCCCTGCGACCCAGAAGGATAAGCGGTTTAGAAAATGTGTGTGTGTGTGTGTGTGTGTGTGTGTGTGTGTGTGTGTCTTTGCAGTACTGCTTAAGCTTCTCTGAGTGTAAATACTGCGTATCTATACATAAACTTTAAAGTAAACAAACTGTAAGCTGCTTAACTGATTATCTCACCCGATAGCTCCCTACAGAGTGAGACAATCAAGTAAACAAGAGACAAAGCACTGCAAAAGCATTGGAATTATTAAGAATATTTAAAATCTAGAAACTCGATGTAGGCCATGGCCATAACCACTCAGAGTATTTCATGTAAGCTATGTTAAAACCCTTTCTCCATCCTAATAGAGAAACCACTGAAGTTGTGCCATCATTTACTGTTGTAATTGACAACACACCTACATAAGGACCTGAGCGTAAGCTGTTTTTCACTGTGGAGAAAATGAAAAGCGTGGTAAACAGAAGTGCTCCGATGCCAATATGTCACTGGATCACCTTAATTAATTTCTGAAGTCATTAAGGAGATATATGAATATTACTAGATGCAAGCTTATGCTTATTACTGAACTGACTGGCAAATTCACCAAAATACCCCACATAAACCGAGAAACTATCAAATGTGGTGGTTAAGTTGCTTCAGAAATAGCAGTCTACAGTTTGAACAGCTGGTGTTATATAATAGTGTTAGAGTTAACAGTAGTAAACTTAATGTCTATTAGTAATGCTTTTCTATGGAGATTTTATATGGAGACATGTGACAGCAATGGTTGCACCTTATATTAGCTGAAATCAATAATTACAAGGGGTGTCTGTGTACCTGTGGTGCAGATCTATTTTGAGCAGAGTGGTGTCAAACAATAGAGTTAAGCGCTGTAAAAAGGTGGTGGATCTAGAAACTTAATGTGAGACTGTTGCAGTGATTTGTTTAATGGGAATTTGGAATGATGGGCTGGCTTTACACTTCATCTTGGAGCACCCTAACCTACTAGAACTACAGAAACATGAGCAATTCACAAAAGCTCAGCAGTTCACTGTGACTTAAAAGTGATGTAATATTGTTATTTGTGAGTGTTTGAAAAAGAGGGTCATTGAGTAATGTTGTGTCTTTGATAGGCTTCTTGAAAAGCATAGCTTCAGGCTAGGGTACGTGTTTTGTTTACCCACCTTAGATACCAGTGTTTATCCTCAAGGGCAGAAATAAGGATATTTATAAAATCACTCTTTTCTCATGGGTAATGTTTAGTTGGCAAAAATATCTCAAGCCTGAGGCAATGAGGGTTTATGTTAACAGAAGAATTCAAAGATGTTAAAGCAAAACTGAACCTACATAATGCAGTACTGTGTAAAAGTCTGAGACCATTCCAGTCGGAACAGCCGTTAAGTACATATAATCATCAGAAAAACATTAGAAAAAACATATTTAACAGAAAATTACACACAAGCCTCCAAAACTAAATAAAATATGATTTTTTCTAATGGTGAAAGAATGGACAGAAAGAGCTGTGGATTTTTTCAGATCTGAAGAGTGGAGCTTGATTTTCTCTCAAAGATGAAAGCTTTAAGTGCTGTTTATCTGATGGGGACAGTTGTGGTGGTCTACCAGGTCTTGTACAGCTGCTAAGAGTTCAATTTTCTCTATACCTTTTTTAAGAATATGTTTATCTGGCTTATTTCAAATATGGTATAAAGAAATGAAGAATACACTATACTTTAGAATTAAGAAAAGAAAAAACACAAACACATACACATACAAATAATAATACAAATACTAATACTTCTAATAATAATGATAACAGGGGAAAAGGGGAAAATGATAAAATAGTAAAAGTTGACTACAAACAATATTAACAAAAATAAACAGATGAATAGACGTTCTCTATACTTTTAAATTAATTTTTAAATTCCAGTTTTGAAAACATTTGTTTTTTAACTTAAAGCCATTTTAGAAGCTCATGAAAAGGAAATCTGCAAGGCAGCTAAGATGTGTTTTGTTAGCTGCTTGTGTGAATGTTAGTGTCTCTTTCAAGGGGAACAGAATATCAGGGAGCACTTTGGAACCAAAGCTTTTTTTGAGAGAACACAGCTGTAACTCACTGGTTTTACGAATGGAAGGATGGAAGGGTTAAAGTGGAAGCAGGTGCATAAACGTAAACAATGGACAAATTATATACTGATAGATTTGATAATATACTTAGCCTTTATGTTTAAGTTTCTGGTAAATATGTGTTTCCTGCTTTTTTCTGATGCTGAAAATAAATAACGGTAATGAGCCCAATTATACACCATCTTAAATCGTTAGCGTTTGTTAATGACAGTGCAGTGATAAATGGTGGAATTAGAATTATTTAACTGTTTTCTTAGTGATATATGAATAATCAGTATTCACTTGACCACATAAACCTGATCATTAGATTTGTCAGAACAAAACCTCATATCTCCTTTTTATAACTTTACAAGAAAAGGAAAAACAGTGAAGTGAATGTAAAAAGTTCATCATGAAATTTTAACACAATCTATACATTTTCAAATAATGCAAAAAAGGTTAAAAATAAAGTTCTTGACAAAAATGAAGTTTTTTATTCAGCAACTATATATAAATATGTCGTATTACTTATTACACTTAAATTCATTTCTGAAAAGCATTTAAAGAATTTTAATTATTTGTTTGTCACTATTTTATATGTGAACTGTTAATAATTCAAACTGTAGCACAAGTAACAATATGATACCGTTACATTTTATCATAACAAACTCTTAGGTAATGATAAGGTTGCTATTTAAAGGGACTTTTTATTATAAAATATGAAGTGTGTGTGTGTGTGTGTGAGAATCTGTTGCTCTGGCATACTGTTATTTTCTGGTTCTTGTCTATTTGAGTGTGACGCACTCAAGGGACGGATGAGAAAATAGCATCTGTACCCTGAGCTCTGTGTGCGTGTGTGTGTGTGTGTGTATCAGGTCAGAAATACATAATAGTATGAATGGCAGGCTCAGTCTCAGAGGATTCAGACAAGAAAATGTTTGTGTTGGTGGTGTTAAGTGAGTTATTGC
>JAILXH010227985.1:12964-31505 GCA_023558415.1 Piaractus mesopotamicus | reverse complement strand
TGTGTGTGTGTGTGTGTGTGCATGTGTATCTATCAACTGAGCTGTCTATCTGTCTTATAGGTAGATAATAGAATGCATTACGGTTATACGTTGAATTAACTTTGTTAGCACAAATTCATCAGACTTTTCTCACAACCAGCTCTGTTAGTCTGTTAGTCAACCCACCCATGTGCGAGAAACAAAGTTCAAGTGTTCTTTTGTAGTAGAGAAGTACATGTTGCTTGTATAGAAATATGTTTATTCCAATCTAATTTTTTTCATTATTCAACAGAAACCATTATGTGTTAGGTTGTGCCAGGCTCTCCCCTACAACCAAGCTATCATAAGTGTAACCCTTATCTCGGTCCTCCAACAAAATCATAAAGAAAACAATGATTCTATCTTTATTCAGCACAAAATGGACATCAGAGACAAATTTTAGCTTTTCAGTCAGAGAAAAGAAGCTAAACTGAGGTAAGGCCTCTAGATCACCAGGTAGCAACCTTGCTAACTGTAGCTTTTAACTTGTTGTCCTCTTCATCTGACTAGTAATTTCCATCATCTGAGTAACCAGTTTCCTCTATTGTAGTGATGATTTTAAGACATGTACCACAGTTATACGGCTGCGGCTTCCTAGCAGTAACATAAGCTATCTGGCTTCCTTCTGCATTCACCAGCTAACGAAAAAAAGTCTTTCAAAACAGCTCACCCACAAAAATCCACCCCAAAGCAGTTGCACTTTTTCAAAGTTTCCTCCCATCTTCAATATACATCATCATAAGGGGTTTTACCAGGTCTTTAAATTGAAAAATCCCACTCTAGAGAGCATTTTTACAACATATAGCGCAATGGCTAAATTTGTCATTTTGGCTGGAGTGTCTCTTTAATAAGCAACAACCTACAAATAAGGTTAAAGCTATTAATATGTGCTATCTATATGACAAACAACTCCTTGTTTTCCAGGATTGAAAGAAGAGCATCTGGAAATGGCTGCATTGCTTCTTCTGTTGTCCTGGTGATGAGCCTGGCCCACACAGGTCAAAAGGGCGCTGCCGGCTAGAGGGCTAGAAGGGTGACGGGCACTGTATGTTAAGACTGTCAGATAAAGAGCAGGATGTGTGCGTGTGAATAGGGTTGCGTGTTAGAGACAGAATGATTGAGAGCCACAAAGAACTAAGTGAACTCTTGTCTCCCTAACAACTGAGATCAGGCTTTGAGGAACTCTGCAGTCATATAGATGGCCATTGTGAGCCCTGCACGCAGGCTCACGGGAGCATGTTTGGGATGATACAACAATAAGAAACAGTGAACAGCAGCATTGAGTCATTTAACCACAGCTGCTTCGGAAATAGGCCTGCATAACCCATTCTGCATTGAGCAGATGTGATACGTAGATGTGGTTGAAAGACGCAGCAGTAGTAGACCACAAGGCCAACCAACCAGATAAAATCAGGCTGTGTTTTGATATAAGAAAGCACAATGAAGCTATTAAGCACAAAAGACACCTCATTCTTACAAAAAATGACATCACAGCACAAATCAGTGGAGCTCCTCCAAACCTGACCTTGTGAAAGACTACCATGAACTTGAGCTTCACTATCGATGCTGGGTTTTGCCACTACAAATCAGGGGTGGGTCATTCTCTGTTTGGAGCGGAAATTCAGGTGGATACATTTTTTAAAAATCGATTTATTTGATCCCAAAACTAAATAATCTTAATATGCCCATTAACATCTCCTATTTTCATGTATGCAAAACAGAGAGCTGAATTCCAAACATATTTTACAGTAACTGGTGTTTATATGCATATGGTGTAACACCAGTGACTGTGACTCCAGTGACATTCTGGTTAACAATGTGGATTTTATTAATTGGCTGACTCATTGTTGGTCAGGTGACCTTGTACAATTATTAAAAAATTATATTTGGCATTATTTTGACAAAGTTTGAATTACCCAGCCATGAAAGCACATAACACTGGGACACATAGAAGTGATGTGCTGCCTGATAAACAAAATTATTAATAAACTAATGAAATATAGTGAGTAGGTGTGGACTCGCCTTCTCATGCCTTCAGATGAGCCTCGACCCAATGAAGCGGTTTAATAGAGCTGACAATACTGTGTTAAAATGTAATATAAGAGTCCTGATGACACCAGTGACCAAAATCTCTGTGACAAATGAATTTTTTAAACAAAATTTTGAATGCAGTATAATGTTAATGATAAACATGAATCTGATTTATACAAATTACAGTATAATGTTAAAGTTAAACCTCTTAAAAATATTGTTTTATATTAAAAATGGTTTCTCTAATGCTGAAAATTAGTTGACAAGCTGTTTTACAGATGCAGAGCGACTATAAAACAGGATCAAAAAAAGGAAAATCAGAGAAATCATAAGGAAAAAGTATTATTTGATCTTAGGTCAACTGTGTAAATGTACATACCGACTTTTGGAGCTATGCCTGATATTTTAAGCATTTTTAAGCCTGCAACCTTTGTGACATGGTTTCCCACTCCACATGGAGAATGACCCGGGTGGGATCTTCATAAAGGGACACTTCTGTAAAATGAAAGATGTAATGATTACTACATATGTTGTAAACATGCTTTATTGCATCCTACAGCTGTGTTGCATAAGTCTACAGAGTGAGATTTTCTGGTCCAAAGACTAGGAAACCCTCTTCTGATGATGTATTTTGAAGGTGGTGCAATGAAGGTGAACAGTGGTAACTGCTCCCAAGTCATTATTACAATAGAAAGAACGGATTACTCAAATAACAGAAATGACTGAGGACACAGGACAAGCTAAAATCTAAAATTAGCAATGTAGCTACCTGGCTTTCTAGATACTTTACCTCAGTTAAGCTTCTTTTCTCTGACTGAAAGGGTAAAAAACTCTGGCTAACGTCCATTTTATACTGAATAAAGACAGAATCACTAATTCTCTTGCCATTTAGTCAAGTTATACTTGTCTTAATCTCATATATGTATTTTGTTTTATTAACACATCCAAACACATTTGTATTAAAGGCATGTAAAACAAAACTACCCTCAACTATACTAATTTACCTTTCTGCAAGGACCACCACTCATTAGTTGCCGCATCACACTCATGGTCAGCACTGCTGAAGAAGAAGAGGATCATCGCTGCTGAGGAGTGAAGTGTGTTGCTGAGGAAGACTTTGCCAAGTAGAGCATTTGCAAGTAATAACAGACGACTATTCAAGGTTCCCTGAGGTAGAAAAAGCATCCACGACATCTGCCAAGGCCATCATTTCTAAGCAGGATAGGATATTCATACTTGTGGCATTCCAGAGACTGTGAAGAGTGCTGGTGGTCCTCCATTCAGCTCAGAGGCTCAGCTCTCAGAGTTCAGTGATTTATGACCAATCGTACATTCAAGACCAATTACAAAATTAAATGAACAACTTGGAAAGCTGGAAAAATGGAAAAGTTGGAAATTCTTCTGGGAGGGCTTCACACTAGATGGTGAAACATTGCTATGAGGATTTGACTGAATTTAGCCACAAGAGCATTAGTGAGGTGTGGAACTGATATTGGATGGTCAGATCTGGATCACTCCAACTCATCCCAAAGGTATTGGATGCAGCTCCATCACTCCAGAGAACACAGTTCCACTGCTCCACAATCAACACTGAGCATGGTGACCTTAGGCTCATGTGCATCTGCTCCAGAGCATCCCATTCTCTTGGTCAATGCTTTTCTATGGAGATTACACAAGCTGTGTTTGTGCAACTGGACACCTGCGTTAGCAAAGAGCGCATCTTGAAGTAGCTAAATTCAATTAAAAAAGATTTCTGAATCCTTCTGGATATATATATTCCCTATGCACTGTTGTTAAGCAATGCAATAACAAGTGCTGCGTCCGAATACTTGAATGAAACTCTGTCTGCTTTCCTTGATTTTGCCTGATCTGTAGCTCATAGCCTCACAGAACATATTTGCAAAACTGACTAGCATGTGGATCCACATGGCTACCTAATCAGGAAAAATCAGGGAAAGCAAAAAGGAAAGGAAATGTCATTCAACTATTTGGATGCAGCCCTGAATGACTATGGAAGAACCGTGTTTTTTTCTCCTTCTATGTTTCTGGCAGCACTATACCAAAATACTGACTTACTATCTCAAAATAATTCAATATTTTCTCAAAATACTGACTTCTATCTCAAAATAATGACTTATTTTCTCAGAAATGTGACACAGAATCTTGAAATAATGACTACAGGGCTGTTACTGCTAAATTAGTTTCAGCAGTGGAGGTCCAGTAATGTAATTTGTAAGGGATTCAACTGGGCGATTTATACAGAATAGGGCATCTGTAATTTCCCCAAATTACCTCAGACAGCCTGGATCAAAACATCATAGCCTGGACATTCACCTCAAGCAAGAAACCAAGTTTTCTGGAGACAAAGTCAATATTTTGTCTTTCTGCTGCTTGAAACAGAGAAAAGGAGAAACAGTCGCCCTTATATGGTCCCACAGATGGCTGAAAACGTTTGTGCATGATGCTTTTCTATGATATACTCCGACATGAAAAAGCTGAGTGGAGATGCCGGGGATTGAACCCGGGGCCTCATACATGCAAAGCATGCGCTCTACCACTGAGCTACATCCCCGCCTACGACAACCGCGCACACTGACACCTACAGTAACACAGTAAGCTGCGCTTATACGGCGCTTTACGTTTTTAAACACATCCTTGACTTTGAAACTTCAGGAAGAGAGTGCACAACTTCCACACAATTTCCACCTAAGCTAGCTGAGGTTCGTCAGGGCACAGTTTACAGTCTTTCCTATCAGCTACATTCACTTTCAATTTCACTTTCCAAATCATTTCGACATTTCGTCGTGTTTTTAGCTGCCTCCCGCCTGTGTTGGCGCTAGCTCGCTAACCTGACCAACATTTCTTCACTAGGTATCCGCCAAGTAACTTTGCGTGTACATTATAAGGCGATGTTTTTATCCATTTTAACAGATAATTCAGTAGGCGATTTGAGACAGCTTCGAAAGCTGCACACCAGGCAGCTACTTAGCCAACAGCTACGCTAACTTAAATACCTGTTTTACCGAAGCTATGCTCTTCTGGACTAGCCGTTTGTTGTTAGCTGGTTAGCTAGCTAGCTAACTTAGTTCTAGCTAAACTGAGTATGACTATCTTAACTATCTGCGCTAATATACAGCACATGACACACTTTTTACAGACATAACTGTCTAATTTGGCAGTTATCGGTTTTTATCGAAATCCACAAACTGCTGAAATGGATGTTATTTCACTCAGCTCCGGCCCCGGCAGTGAAGAGGAGGACTCGGATATAGAGTTTGTTGGCAGTTACAGTAACGGCAGAGAAGATGCGGTGCCTTTTATCACAGCCGAACTGCTCCCCGTTACACCTGTAAGTGACCACCCGAGGGGACTGAACTGGGTTAGTTAAGTCGGTTAAAGTGTTTATAGAAAATATTAAAGGTAAATTTCACCGATTGTATGCATAATTCAACCATTGAGATGTAAACAGAGTCATTCAGAATGGTCTGATGGGAAGTGGTTCATTTGCAGGGAAACTTAGACTGATTTCTTTACAGTGGTGGTGATGGGAACCAGGGGTCATAATGTCTACAACACAAATATACCCATTTTATTTACTATCCAAAACCACCAGTGAACCTACCTACACGTGCCTCCTGAGTTTTTATATATAATGTTAATGATGGTAAAATAGTGGTAAATCTAGAAACAAAAAGTTGTATTAGGGACTATTTTGCCTTATGACACCCTACATGTATATCCCCACCATTAAAGAAGGACACTGTTGACATTGTAGCCCAAATGTTTATCTCACAACTATCTTAAAACAATGTCTCAGACTTTAGGCAGCATATTTATTCATGTAATAACTTTCTGTGAGAGAGAGAGAGCTTTTAGAGGCATTAAACTATTCAGACGTCTGGTTCCTATCACCATCACTGTGAACAGTTCTGACTCTCTAGAATGTAGCATTTCACACCAAACCACTCTGAATGACTTTGTTTGCATCTTAACAGTTGAACTATGGAGAACTCGGAAAAATCGGTGGAATTCCCCTTTAACTGATCTAAGGAAAATAGGGTCTCTTTAGTCATGATGCAGCCTAACTGGTCTAGCAAGATGTTCTTCTGTTTTAATTATGTCTGAACATCTGTGTGTCCAGCTGAAGCCATTCTGTCTCATCCTTTGCATATTCTGACTCTGATGTTTTTTGGCAGATTCTAATCTAGGGCTGGTCACAGTGTGACATTTCGTGATATTTTCCAAATCTGCGGTATTACACTGTCAGATGATATTTAGGTTAATGAGTTAGGTTCGATAAAGTTATTGACATCACTGAGATGTCTTACAAACATTTTTGTGATCTTATTACACCAAAGGCAACTTTACACAATATTTCTAAATGTTAAATCTACTATTTATTTACATTTTATGGATTTTAAACTGTTCTTTCAAAATAATCAGAAGCACCCAGTAAATAGTCATATGCAAAAGTCTGAACACCCCCAGTCAAATTACATGTTTTGTTGATTTGAAGTGAAAATAAATGAACACATCCTCTACATAGAGGAACTTAAATATGGTGTTTTTCTGCAAATTTTAGTGCACAATCCTTATTTATTTCCATTATTTGTTATAGAAATATAAATTCACTAAATAAACAATAATTTTGCATTAAAATGGTGCAGAAGTGTGTTATCAGTAGAGAATGTGTTGTTGACTTTTGCACATGTGTAGCTGCCAAGGCCTGGGTACAAACAAAATAAACAGCTGAAAACAAACCTCTTGCCAACAGTTGTATGTTTGGGCTTTATATCATGGCTATAATGCTCTCTACTGTGTTAAAGTATCGCTAAAACTGTAAAGAAGTCTTGCTGTATCAGTGTCACAAAGTTGAGGATTGTCCAGTAGGAATGTTCTGTCACCTTTCTTACAATTAGACAGGCTTGACTTTGGGCCTTAGTTATCTGGATGAACAAAGAAATGCTGCTAATAAATAATAATAATAATAATAAAAATTATATCTGTATACAAATAACCATCACATACCATCCAACAGAAACATCTCAAGTGAAATGGGAGGATGCCCATCATAGATTTTTCCTTTTTTAAACTAAGTTGATACAAAATGACTTCTCATACTTTCTCCATTTCTTAAAGAATATTGTTTTTTTGTGAAATCCGTGCTTCTAAAGTTAAACAAAGTGCCAAAAAAAAAAACAACAACAAAAAATAGTCAGCTTCCAAGGCACTTAGAGTTGCACCATTTAAAGTCCACCATTTAAAAAAAAGAATAAAGATTATGTGTTCTGTTCCTTATCAGGTCATACCATAAGAAGGAAATGGCACAATTGCTTGAGAGTATTGTGTTACTGCTTTAATGGCAATTAGAGTTTCTAAAAGAAATTTTTGCTGTTGATATATATACCCTGTGGAAGCCTATGGGAGAGAATTTTATTGCTTATTTTAACAATAAACAAATACACACACATATGGCCCATGTCAGGGAAAACTGAATTTTCCTTAGTAGTTTGAAATAAAAGACTTTATAAATGTACTGTTCCCTCAACACACTGTAGTGAATTCAATGTTTTTGTTTCATCACGAAAACCAATGCATTTACATATTGCCACCTATTCAGCCTACATCAGTTGAGCCCTGCCCACTCAGGCTGAAGTAACAAAAATAGCCTGTTTAAAGGATTAAGGAGATTATAAGGTTAAAAATTTTAATAATTTTACCAACTACATGAATGACTTTTTAAATGCAATTTAATACAACTAATTAATACAATTAGGGAAATTATTTAATACAGTGTTTAGATCACAGGCTGATTATTCTTGATGAGTTATAAAAAGGGTGTAATGATTTCAATAAAGTATTGAAAAATCAAAGAATGAATCTTCAAAATGATATAATGCTGGGAATCAAAAGAAATTGTATTAGAGACCAAGAGTAAAATGTGCAGGATTTGGGGGCAGGGCTTATGCTATGTACACACCCACATTCAAATGGCTGGGCTTTTTTAAGTCGCTTAAAAATTCTAAATGTTGTGATTTTTGAGGTTTATTTTGTTGGAGGGTGGCATGGCAGACTTGAAAAAGGTGTTGAAAAGATCACCTTTATAAGGCTCACTCTATAAGGCTCACTCTTTGTCCATGTTTCTCAGGTTCTGATTGATATCACAGGACATAATTTTCCTGCCTTGGGGCCAAGGTACTCACTGAGACCAAGAAGAGGACAAAGCTCTACCATAGAAGTCATAGATCTAAATAATGACAGTCTTCCCAGCGACTCCTCTAATTCTGATACACAGCTGCAGAGAATAACAGCGGATTGCACACTTACAGAGGCAGAAAACTGTTGTGTGGAATCGTCTACCACTGCCGTAACCAAGCCCTGTGGAAACATTCGACATTTAGCATGTAATGTAAACCTTGAAAAGAATGTAATATGTTTGGATCCTGATGGCAGGGATGGCTGTCATTCTCCTGTCTCCGTGTCCTCTGGTCAGGAGAAGTGTTCCAGAGATCAGTATGATTCTGTTCACTCAGGTTTAGAAGAAATGAGTATCCGAAAGAAGTCAGGTCACATTTCTCAACGCGAGAAGCGACCATCTGGACCTGATCAGTCTGCTGTCGAAGCACCACAACATTCAGAGACGTTTGATAACTCACAAGAACTTCACACTTTACCCACACAGACGCTCCAGAACACTAAAGACACCCAGCAAAAGTTCTCATTACCAGCTGACCACAGCACTGAGCTACTGAAGGAATATGATAAAAACCTGGACTTTCCACAAAGCTGGCTTGATAAGGACCCCTCTCCTTTTAGCCTGGACAGTCCGTACTACTGCCCAAGTGAAATAGATGATGTTCTCTTCTCTGAGGAATCCAATGTTGGAGATAACAAAGAGCCGTTATCCACACCATGGAGCTTCTCCAGTCTTCATTGTACTGAATCTCCAACCAACACTCCTGTGGAAACTACAGATTTGCATAGAAAGGAACACATGCAAAAGTCACCTATCATTCAAGCTCAGTCACAGTTCCTCTGTGACACATTACCTACCTCAGGTGGAGCATCTCCCACCTCCAGCCTGCCCTGTGGTCAGCCCTGCAGCCCTACATCTACAGAACTCCTTGCTGGGGACTCTCCAGACACACTAGCCAGCTCACATGATCTGGCCATGGAGAGTCCACCCAGCAGCCCTAGTCTACCTTTACCTCCCTTACCTTCCTCCACAGAGACATTGTTGTTAAGTTGTAAAGACTCTAAAGCCTTAGTGTCATCAGAAAGCTGTCCTTCTAGTCCGTGGATAAGGCCAAGCATGGATGATCAGGATGAGGATGGTAGCCATTCAGAATCCCACACGCAAGTCAAGCAGCATATTTCTCTGGCTCAGTACAAGAAGCTGAAACACTTGATTGGGAGAGGAGCTCAGGAAGTGGTAAAGATCTATCTTGCTGTTTCTCTTTGTGGCACACACGTGCTCCACTTTGCCTTGCTGTCTTTAAACTGACAATAAAAAAAAAAATAGATTTATGTGCCAAATGTTATTTAAATGAATAATTCAGTAAAAAAATATATATTTACAAACATGTCTGCTTACCGTTATCAGTATTCAGTATCTAAAGTTTGTATCTTTAGTTTATGTATTCACTATATGTCCTAAGTGTCTAGACACCTCTTCTAATTAGTTTATTCAGCTACTTTTAGGTGCACCCATTTCTAACTCGTATTAAATTGTACAAGTATTGTACAATCTCCATAGAAAAGCATTGCCAATAGAATAGAAGCAGTTGTACATGAGCCTAAGGTCACCTTACCCAAATCAGGCATTTGGTAGAAGGGCATACAGCCCCCCAGCAAAATTTATGTCAATATTTTAAAGATTCTACTTTTCACCAAAATTGTTATGCTGATAATATCATTTGTAATGAAAAGCTTTGTGTTCTATTTAGAAAAGAATGCAAAACATTTTCACTAGAAGGCTTAGACTTTTGGAGCCCCTCTGTATAGAGTATCTCACTAGTTAGTGTCATAAATAGACTGTTTAAATCATTTCTTCTGAAACAGACTTGCTAATATGGTTTATGATACTGATGTAGTGTTATCTATAATAATTGACTGTTTAGCCATGTAAAAACAATAGTAGCAGCATTAAAGCATGAATTTTGTCAGTATTTTGTCCATTTCCCAACCCCATTTCCAAGAAAGTTGGGACGCTGCGCAGAATGTAAATAAAAATAGGATGCAATGATGTGCAAATCAAGTAAAGCATATTTTTAAAGGAAAATACTATAAAGACAACATATCAAATATTGAAACTGAGAATTTTATTGTTTTTTGAAACATATATGCCCATTTTGAATTTGATGCCAACAACACGTTCCAAAAAAGTTGGGACGGGAGAATGTTTAACTCTGTGTTTCATCACCTCTTCTTTTAACAACACTCTGTAAGCGTTTGGGAACTGAGGAGATCAATTGATGTAGTTTTGAAATGTTTTCCTGTTCTTGTTGATTATAGGATTTCAGCTGCTCAACAGTTCAGGGTCTAATTTGCAGTATTTTCCATTTCATAATGTGCAAAATGTTCTCAGTGGGTGACAGATCTGGACTGCAGGCAGGTCAGTTTAGCAACCGGACTCTTTTAATATGGAGCCATGCTGTAATACATGCAGACTGTGGTTTGACATTGTCTTGCTGAAATATGCAGGGCCTTCTCTGAAAAAGACATCGTCTGGATGGCAGCATATATTGCCAAAACCCGTATCTCTTTTTCAGCATGAATGGTGCCTTTACAAATGATCATGTCACCCGTGCCGTATGCACTAATGAACCCCTGTACCATCATGAATACTGGCTTTTGAGCTGTGCACTGATAACAAGCTGAGTGGTCTTTAGCCCAGAGGACAATTTCAGATTTTGATTTGTCGGATCACAAGAAACTTCTCCACTCCCCCTCAGTCCATTTTAAATGGCATCGGGACCAGAGAAGGCGGCGGCATTTCTGGACTTTGTTTATATATGGTTTCATCTTTGCGTTGTAGAGTTTTAACTTGCATTTGTGGATGCAGCGATGAACTGTTTTCACAGACAGTGGTTTTCAGAAGTGTTTTTGAGCCCATGCAGTGATTTCCAATACAGAATCATGTGTTTTTAATGCAGTGTGTCACCTGAGGGCCCAAAAATCATTGCCAGCAAATACTATTTTTTGGCCTTGTCCCTTGTATACAGAGATTTCTCCAGCTTCTCTAAATCTTTTAATGATATTATGTACTGTATATGATGAAATCTCCAAGTTCTTTGCTGTTTTACGCTGAGAAACGTTGTTCTTGAATTGTTGCACTATTTGATCGTGCAGCCTTTCACAGAGTGGTGAACCCCTCATCATCTTTACTTCTGAAAGACTCTTTTTGTACTCAGTCATGTTACTGACCTATTGCCAATTAACCACCAGGTGTTTTTTTTTTTTAGCTTTACACAACTTTGACAGCCTTTTGTTGCCCCCGTCCCAACTGTTTTTGAAATGTGTTGTTGGCATCAAATTCAAAATGGGTGTACATTTTTCAAAACACACTAAAATTTCTCAGTTTCAACATTTGATATGTTGTCTTTGTACTATTTTAAAAGAAATATAGGGTTTAAATGATTTGCATATCGCATTTTGTTTTTATTTACATTTTGCACAGCGTCCCAACTTTTTTGGAAATGGGGTTGTAAATAATAGTGTGTCAGACTACATAAGCAAGTCTATTAGAGGTTACTTAACAATTGTTCATTACTTAGCAAGTATGTGATAATTTAGGCATGTAATTTTCACAACGCATAATACTTCTTAGCTGCATTAGCCTTGTAGCTCCAGTCATGACACTGAACATTTGGACACTAAACATGTCTGAACAACTACATTAGGCATAAGGGGAAACTGTGGAATTAGATTTTTTTTGCTTGAACTATTCATATAAGTATTTCTCAGAAATTAGAAATTTACCAGTTTCTTTTTTTGGCCAAAAGGCATATGTGTGCCTCTCTACATTCAGCTAATCCAGCTCTTTCTTTTAACAGCCTGAACATGGTGCAGAAGAAGAAGAAATCAATGCAGCCGAACCACTGTGCAGACAGAGTCTGAGCCTGGTCTACAGCACAATAGAAGAGAACTACCCAGAGGGCACCGTGCAGCTGCTCTCGGATTTAATACAGCCTCGTTACTACCCTCCACTGGACATCACCACTCACCTTCTGAGAGGAATCCTCCTGGATCCACAGTGTGCTGAAGTGCTGACCTTAGAGGCCTACAACCTGCTGATGAGGATACAGAAGTGAGTGGAAACACACATTCATGGTGATGACCATCATTCCATTGTTATCAGAGTAGAGATCCACAGATTACATCTATTTCATATCCACTGCTGATCCTGATTTCAAGAATTATCTGTCTGATTCCGACTTTCCCTTTGTAATCTCTTTATGTACAAGCCCTACGTATGGATGTACATTGCCAAAAGTCAGAGACCACCTTTCATTTATGTAATTTCCACTCAAAGTGACCTTTAAGTACAAGTTATTCATTATTTTTGCATCAGGAAAAAGTAGAAAACATATGTGGAACACAAAATTACACAGAAGCCTCAAGAACTAAATATAATAATAATTTTCTTCAGTATTTAGTGTCCACCCTTTGCCTTTATTACAGCTTATATTGTTTGTGCAGAAACGTCTGTGAAGTTTTTTTCAAATCTGAAGCAAGAGCTGATGTGGAGCTTAGTTTTCCCCTCTGTCTCCAAGATGAAAACTTTTTAAAGTGCCTTTTATCTGAAGGGGACAGTTTTGTTGCTCTGCCAGGTTTTGTACAGTTATTAAGAGTCCCATTTTCTGTAAATCTTTCTCTATATCTTGAAATCATTTATAAAACTCCATTTTTTTCACTTATTCTACATTGTGCCCTTCCTTATGCAAGTCCTGTTTAAAAATATCTCCTGAAAAATGAATAACGTACTGGTAATGACGTGGAAGGTAAATACATTTAACATTGTACATGGTCTCTTGCTTTTGCAAAGTACTGTATCATTCTTATCTATCTAAAAAGACTGTGATAAAATGGGCACCGTTAACATACTGATTGTTATTTTATAGTGCATTAAATAAATTTGAAAAAACAAAGAACAGGTTGACAACATGGTGAAAAAGAGAAGATGGATAAAAAGGTTATGGCCCGCTAGTAAAGAAACAGTGTTCTTTTCTCATGCAGATACCACCCTGCAGATATAGCAACAGTTCCATGGGACTGGGACTTGTTATCAGCAGTAATGACTGAACAGGTGGGAATCAAAATTCAACACATTTTTATTATACTTTAAACATTTGTTTTTCAAGATTTTGATGGGTGATTACTGTTTGTTGTTGGATATTTGTACGGATGAAGATAGGGGTCCAGAGTGAGGCCCGGTGTCTGCTGTTTCAGTATGTGCTGCAGGTATTGGAAGATGACTTCCATTTTAAGCTGTCAATGCTACGACTTCATCTTTCTATTGCTAAGGCAGTGGTCTCATGTCATCAGAAGTTCAGACAGGTCAGGTGAGTCACAGTCTCACTGGGAAAAAGATTCATTTAAATGACTACAGTGCAGTGCAGAGGATTTTTTCAGTTTAAAACTTATGTTAACCAGCAGTATATCACAATATACCATACATGTGTATGCTGTAAATACTAACATTAGCTCCCTCTCCTTTTTAGGGATCTTATGAATTGGCTATTAGATGCAGCCAAGCAATCTTTCTGTAAAACAAAGAATGAAAAAATGCAAAAAAGGGAACAAAACTGCTGTCTTAGGTAAGCAAACGACACTCCTTATAAACAGTGAATTCCAAAAAGCCATTTTTTTCCAGCTTAATTTGGTTTGATTTCATCAGAAAGTTTTGGATTTCCATTCCATGGACCTTTTAACCCTGTTCTCGTTTTCTGTAGGATGTTGCTGATTCTGCAGAGGATGTTGTTATTAGCCATGGAGGTGGACCGCACACCCACCTGCAGCTCCAATAAGCTTTCTCAGGAGCTGTGCAACAGCCTTAATAGCACTGCCCCATGCAGACAGCTCAGGTGAGGCCTGGTGGCAAAGTTACATAGAGAAGCAATGGCAATAAATCAATCAATTAAATCAATACATTCTTTTTGCAGCATGAGTGAGTTAACCAAATACAAATATTTAACCCTTGCAAAAAAACATTGCTTCTTAAGACAATTTGACAGAATTTAATAGACATAAACATAGGGCACAAAGTAATAACTTGACTAATATATTGTTTGGCCTATAGGCCAATATTAAGGTTTCATGGATTTATCGGTATTGATGAAAACACCCCCAGTGAAACACTGGGTAAGTGTTTAATTGCTAAGAAAAACAGTAATATTATCATAATTAATACAAGTAGCATTAATACAGTAAGTGGTGGTTTCATGCTTGTCAATATGTTCGTTTAGCCATTTCTAATCCTCTCCTCATGGCAGCCTGGTAAATGTAATTTACCTTTATGTTAAATTAATTGTGCCGTTGATGGAATTTAACAAATATGTCATGGCTGGGGGTGTCCAGAAGACATTTTACTGCATTATGCTTATTTGTATTTATTCTAACATCTCAGCATTTCCTGCCTGTCATTGTTTTGCAGTATTAATGTCAGTGATATGTCTTCTGTTTGTCAAGGCAAGACTGATGACTATGTTCTGCTATTTTGTTACATGACTAATGATGCACAAGACATTTGGAGAACTTCACATGAATTTTCCTTCCTTTTGTTTGTTAGACTATTGTTGTTAAGCACTTTGGAGAGCAACCTGCTGAGATGTAAGCTGTTGGAACTGCTGCTGGACCAGGCCTGCTCTCAGAAAAGACCTTTGCCTATGTCTTTCAAACTGCTGCTCCACTTCCTGCAGACGTCCACACTGGCACCCGATCCGTCGGTGAGACAGAAATAACCCTCAGCATTGTGTTTACCTTCAGGGTACCAGTGTCACCGTTTCATTTGCTGATTGTACATTATTATGTCCAAAAGTACTGTTAATGAGTGAATTCAGCTACTTTAAGGTGCACCTGTTGCTGACAGGCAATCAGTTGCACCTACACGGCATGAATAATCTCTATAGAAAAGCATTGATCATTACAGTAGAATGCTGTGGAGCAGCTGCACATGAGCCTAAGATCACCAAGCAGCAGCTAGAGGTGATGTAGAGCCTCTCAGCATTAGGGGGTGGAGCAGTGAAACTGGGTTCTCTGGAATAATGGAGCTTCGTCCCACAACTTTTGGAATAAGTTGGGGTGATTCAGAACTAACCATCCAACATCAGTACCTGACCTCACTAATGCTGTTGTGACTGACTGCAATCAAATCTTTGCAGCAATGTTCCAACATTTAGTGTAAAGCCTTTCCAGAAGAGTAGAGGCTGTTAACTGCAGCAAAACTCCCCATAAATACCCCTCATATCAGAAGAAACATTAAATGACCAGGTCTCTACAAACTTTTGAACGTATAATGTATGTTCCACCATAATTGATTTGCATGATTGTCATGAAGCAGTGTTTGATTAGTAAACTGCATTGGACTTATATTCTTCTTTAACGCAGGATGGCACAGAAAGATGGAAAAGGTGGGATGAACTTCTACAACTTGTATGGATGCTCATGCTCAGTTATGAAGAAGTGATGACAGGTGAAAAACCTATATGCGTTCCTGTTCTTTTAACATGAGTAATATAAGTCAGTTTCCCAGATGTGGTCCTAGTTTTGGATTAAATTGTCCAAATGGTGATCTATGAAGCCTTAATTATATGAAGCACAATTCATCATATCATGAGGACAAAGTAGTGACTTTTGCCTACATCTAAACATCTTCTGATTTTTGATTGTCACTATGCATCAGCGAGCAGGAAAAAATAATATTAACTAATAATATCATGTTTCACTTCCCTCTATCTGCCCATCACCCCCACCTACCACTGAGCGAAAATGCTCAGCTAGCTCAGATACCCTCCCTGATAGTGTGTTGTACTCAAAAGTCACAGTATGGAAGGCAAATGCATTACGATTTCTGACTCATGTTGACTTAAAGCTTGAGCCTGGGAAACTGGCTGTTTTTCAGTCAAGGGCTGTTTTTCAGTCTCTGTACTTACCTAATCTGTTCTTGAGTTCAATGGAAAACTAGCACTACCCACCAAGAAAAGTAAATCATTTCTGTCCAAAAATAAACAAGTATCTCCAAAATGGTAACTTTACAAGAGAAGGGAAACGTCTTTACTTTTAAAGGGCCCAATTCCAATGTCTTCCTTTGAGGTCCACTTATTACATTTGTGTGGTTTTGGATACTGAATATATTATTCATTTTTACATGACCATTTTCCAACCTCTCTTTAACCCTTAGAATCAAACAGGCTGTTTGTATTACTATGCTTTAAGGCTCATATATATGTAAATGAGCTCTGTTCTGGCTGTCCTGTATTGTGCTTGATTCAAAAAGCAGTCCAGCATAAAACACTCCTTATAACTTCAGTGTAAAGTAGTGGATATATGTAAATGCACTGGTTTTCGTGACATTACTTAAACAGAGAAATCAAAACAGGCTGTTCTTATAGCTTGGTTTCCATATACAGACTGTGTGGAGTGAACAGTACGTTTTGAAATGTTAAGAATGTTTACATACCACATCAAACTCTTATTTAAAAAAAGTGAGGAAAATTCCTTTTTCTTTGGTATGGGCCCTGTTATTTAGGGTAATGTAATGAGATTTTAGGAAAAATTGGAGATTTCTTATTGGTCGTTCCATCATGAACCTTTCACACAGTGTAACGTGCAGCTGCTGTGCTCAAATGATGTAGAAAAATACAAAAATAGAAAAAAATGAGATTTTTTTGGACAAAATTATCATTTATTGTTTCCTTTCTTTCTGCATAAATGGAGATATTAACGAACAACTCTCATAGTTGTGCAGAGAGTACAAGTACAGAGACAGAAAAACAGCTTATCGAAAAAGAGAAGTGTTTTCTCAGTGCTTACATTAGAACCACATTAGGATTAACCAATATAAATGTGCTCTGTGGTCAGACCAACAATGCTTGTCTTGTCTTACACCTACCAGGTCACCTCCGCTGTTCCATCACAGAGCGGTTCACTTTGACTCGCGCGCCAATGTGGACCCAGAATGACCAAGTTACCCGAGCAGCTGTCCAAGAGGCAGCGGAGGCTTTCTTATCCCGCGCGGTGGAGGACCTCGGCCATGCCCTGCCCTCACAAATACAAGAGTCATTATCTCAGCTACAGGAGCATTTACTGAGTATCCGTTTGCATTAATGGACCTACAAGTTTTGAAAGCTATACTTTTTTTTTTTTTAATTTAATACATTTATATTTTTTTCAGTATTCCTTTTTGTCTGTGTGTTTTATTCTGGATTTCCTTCTGTTTTTTTAAATTGCACCAGAGGTGTGTTGTGTTAGTGGGACAAGATGCAGCTGCTGTGCCACTTAAATGTAACAACTAGGGATGCACAATGATATCGGAATCTTACCAAGACAGATGTCTAGAATTATTCAATATTTGAAATCGACGTTTACAATATTTTTATTATACTCCCAAAAAAGCATAACATTTGGGTGATACTGGGCTAGAATGCCTACATTTTATTAATTTGACTGCATATTGCAAATCCAGGCAGATGTAGTCCTAATTTCTACATTTTGTAGAAAGTATTGGATTAGCATCGGTACACAATACATATCAGTGAATCCCTAGTAATAACTTTCAAAGCAGTATAGGTCCCAAAGTCATAACTTGAGGGATGCGCTGCTTGACATTGTAAATTTGCTGTGTCCCTTTCTGCGCTTGCCAGGGGCAAAAGGCAAAAACAGTATTGTCTGCCAGGGAATGTAGTTTCCCTCCACACCAAAGAAGCCACTAGATGTCAATTTTGACATTTTTTGTCTGATATGCAGCCTGAAACCATACTGAGTGTTGACTTCAATGAAATAAAAGCTCAGGTTGAAGGAAAAAGTATATAAAATTGAGGAAACGTATGATTTGAGAATACTCAGAAAAGCCTACATTTCATGTGGATTTACATCCCAAAAACAGTCATAATTCATTTTCACATGATTGTTTTCCAACCTCTCTTTTTCTGAGAAGGGTCTAATTGCAGCATCATATGAGGGCGTTTCTGTGATGCAGACACGCATCCCCCAGGAACGCCCCTCACGTGATGTCAGAATGTTCCTTAACATAGGATCCCTTACATTGTCAACTCATCAAAAAAAGCCAAAACACGTTACAAACCCTCAAGAACCAACAGAAACTGAATATACATTCACACATATTTGTTTTAAATGCCAAATCCTCATTAAGTAAATATGTAGAAACAACATTCATTTAGAATGAGTAATGTCTTTACAAATGCTGGCGTATTTCCACCGTTGAGTCATATCCACCAATGAGAGAAGCCATTCTGCAGACATATCGATCAAG
>JAILXH010227981.1:8218-18976 GCA_023558415.1 Piaractus mesopotamicus | reverse complement strand
CCCATATTATTAGGTGGGGCCTGGACACTCGATAGTGTTGAAATTCCAACTTTTTTTGAATAATTAAATATTTTGCTAACTTTTTTGATGATTAAAGGTCAGGTTCTTAGGATTCCCTTGACACCAAATTTGTGCAGACTGGGTGAAAACTCAGGGACAAAAATGTGTGCGATTTTGCAAAAAAAGCTGATCATCTCAAACTCTAAGTGGGTGGAGCTATAAGGTTCTTGGACTTTTTTGTGTGCCATGAGACAACTATTCAGTAGAAAAAAGAATTTTGTCTCTGTGACACAAGGTGCAGCAGATATAATCCAAAAAGCCTGAAGCTTTGCTATAGCACCACCACCGGTTCTGTTCGCGAGCCAAGCTGCAGTGTTAAGAGATCATCACAGAATCACAGGAAGAAATGTTCAGGGTTTCAACATCCTCAAATTAAACACACATACAAACATTTATGTGGCCCTAGGTCAAATGGCCAGAGAGTTTAATAGGTTTATTGGACTATTAAAATCATCATCAAATAAATTACTTCACTATTTACTCAAATAAGTCTTGTAGTATATAGATAATAAATATCTGTATATTTGTAAGTTGGTTTGACATTTTAAGCACACGTTCTCCAGCCCAGACGTCTGCAAAGGTCACTTTTTTCATTATTATTTTTTTTTCTAAATACTTCTGACAAAATATTTAGGGTTACAATCAGCACACACCATTATGCTGGCAAGGTATAACTGATAATACTTACTTGGCTTCCCATCATTAAATATGTATACTGCTTGATTTAGAAATAATACACTTCATCATTCTCCCAGTCATGCACTACTCACTGTGAATGAGATTTGGTTCATAGTGAAATATGACTTTTAGGTATGTGTGACTGTAACATATTTAGTAACCTTTGTTTTGTGTTTGAAGGAGGGGAGTTCGGAGACCAGACAGGAGACCTCCTAAGACCTGGGCTATGTGTTTTGTAAATGTTACCTTGCAGTTGCAAAAGACACACACACACACATACACACACACACACACAGGCAAACACACACGATATCTCAAGCGCACATACACATAAAACTCTCCTTCACCTAACCCATTTACAAATACACATACATTCTTTCACACACAAAAGCAAAATATCTATCATTTAGGCCCCATTTTCACTTTGCATAAACATGCCTTATTGACGACCATCCCAGATATTTACGTCTGTCCTGTGGTGCTGTGTGACTCCACAGAGCCACAAGTGTGTGTAGCTGATTATCTATACCAGCAGTTGTGAATTACTGTTAGCATGATTTCCAACCAGTGGTGGCTAATTTTCTGATTCACCCATGATGCACTGGACTAGTTGGTTCTTCTATATTGTGGAGGATGCATCTGAACATTTCACATTGCAAGAGTTTAAAGACATGCACTGTCATTAAAATTACTTAGGATCAACTACAGACACATTATATCTGCTGACCATCTAAAATTACTGGGGTTTTTTTCTTTGATAAGATATTTAAATTTCTTCATTAAGCTGCAGCCACATAGAGCTGTCTCCTATCTATTTTCTTCGTGGGGCTGGAACAAATATCAGGTGACCTGTGTCTTTGGGAGAAAAGCACAGTTCAGTGAACTAGGAATGTAAGCTAGTTAACTAGATTTCTAAAATAACATTGTTCCAAAATGTGACAAGTTTCTCTATTTAGGCTTTTTTTTTCCAAAAGGTGGCTTTTTCAGCATGCACATATTACACAATGGGTGTGACTGTAGCTTTAGTTCACTGGTAACTGCTGCTTTTTGACATTTTTCCTATCTACAGCCAAGTATAATTAGCAGTTCCACAAACATCTACTTATGAATACTTGTCATAATAATAATAATAATTAAAAAAAATAATAATAAAAAAAATAAGTTTATCTTCTATAGCAGCTTTCACATAGCAAGGCCGCTTTACAATAAGGAAGTCACTGTATAGTGTATGACAGATGTGTACATAACATTTGTTTGTGATAATCCATCTCTTTCACAAGTGGGTTTGGGTCGGTTTCGGGTTTCAGATGTAGCGGTACTAGTTGGGCCCGATCGGGTCTCAAGGTCATGAGTAATAGTTGGGTTCGGGCTTTTTCATGCCTATGCAGACTGAGATGAATGCTAATAACTTGTGTCAACAGATTACATGTCAATGAAAGGTGTAAATGGGACAGAACGTAAATACAATTTCTTTCACACACACAAACCTATTTTCCATTGACACTATTTCACATACACACTTGAATAGAACTATTTTCTAAAAATAATGAAATATTAATTTCAACTTTCTGTATGTGGTTTAATTCAGAAAATCTTTCATTATAGTCATGGTTCATGGAATATTTTCTCATAGTTGTGCTCCAGTAGTTTGTTGGAAATTAAAGATATAAACATTAAGGAAACCCAACATCTGCTGAAAAGTTACAAGATTTGGTAGTATTTATATTTATAACCAGTTGAAAAACATTCTGGAAACAACAAGTTTTAGGAAATTAGTAATGTTTAAAAATGTTCTGATATCATCCAAATAAGGTTCTCATATTGTTGCGGCAATGTTGTAGGAACATTTATAATTTTGGAAAATGTTCTGGTAAAATGTTTTAGTAACCTACAGACAAGGCGCTTGTGATGTTGCAGCAACGTTGTAGGAATGTTTATAAAGTTATGTAAAAATAGTATGAGAACGTCAAGAAAATATTTTGGTAAACTACAAATAAAGTTCTCATAATGTTGCAACAATGTTGTAGGAACATTTCTAAAATTATGTAAAAACATTTGCAGAATGTCCAGAAAATGTTTTTGTAACCTAAAAATAAGGTTTTTATTTTTTTCAGCGCTGTAGAAATGTTTATAAACATTACATGAAAACATTCGCTGAATATCTAGAAAACTTTACAGATTGAATTTTATAGGACCCAAAAGTTGTAACGTTGAAAAAAAGTTCTGATAACCAAAAATTGTTAGCTGGGGGGTTTCTTAACACACCGATCACATAGAGTAAGGGATAATGAGAAACAGTCAGACCTGCTCTGTACAAACACTAGGTCTGAGTCAGGGTTGTGTTCTTTACATTATGTGTATTGTGCCTGCTTGCTGCCATTTATTCACGGATAGGATGGGCGATATGGAAAAAATAGTCCATAATGATACATTTTCACAATATGTATCACAGTTTTTTGACACAGACAACATACTATAGTAGGGTCACATTTAAAAGTTGCTATGAAAAACTGAATAAAATTATGAATATTTAACATTTCATATACTATAATGCACTAAATCCACTAAACGGGACTACGTATGCGCTCTTTGTGATGAAACTTGAAGAGGTCAGTGTTCTTTAATTACTGACGATATCCACAGAATGGTCTGAAAAGCATGATAACAAAAATTCTCACGATAACAATAAAATATTATCATATTGCCTACTCTTGTAATCAAAGTTCTACTGAATTAAATTGAATGAAACTTAACTGAATGGAATATACGTAATTCTTTTCACAGACATAAAGCAGCAAACTTTAGCTATAAGACCTATTTATCATTTAGGGCAAGATTTTTCTCAGTGGGCAAAGGCTCCAAATAAGATTCATAACACTACATATTGCCAGATCAATTGAACGCTACCTCCCAGCATGCCACCAACAAAACAACAGCTTGTTTGTTACTAGAATAAAAAGCTTTATGCCCATGTTCAAAGCTGTCTGCCTTTCTCAAGTTGCATTATCGCTTATAGAATGTTTTATGTATTCCTTATATATTACAAATAAGAGGGTATGGTTATACTTTTTACAGATAATACAGGTGTCCATGCTGACAGCACACTTACAGGAAATTCACACAGCCTGTGCCGGGTGGCGGGGCGATCCACACAAAGCTGAGACTGGTTGTGGGTAGATGACTGACATGAGATGCCACCACACTGCACACAAACTGAGTCCCAAACTGTCGCTCTGACATCACTCCTGAGAGAGAGGGAGAAAGGATGATCATTAATCATAAGCATGAAAGAAAAGCAATGAGGGACATATATCAAATGGCATGTGAGCCCACTTCATAAAGATTAACTTATATGTAACAAAACAAACAAAACAGCACACTATACACTATGGCCTCTTTTCCACTGCAGGGTCGAACGTTCCAGTGGCGTTTCCACATGGACACAGTTCAACACGGAACGCTTAAAAACCGGGCTTATCCCGTTTTTTTTGGCACAGTCAGCTAACTGTACTCAAGGCCACAGAACCATTCAGTGGGATGATGTAACGACGTAGCTGCTTGCTGATTGGTTCTATGTTTATATCAGTTTTGTGCCACAGCATCCTGCTGCTCTATTTCAAACCTGAAAGCATTCAAATAAATTCAGTTTGCTCAAATAAATGAAAGCAGTGCATGATTTTAAATCCATCTTTCAATAAACATCAAAGCTTCAATGTAAAACCAATATCTAAATATTAAATGCCGCTGCCTAATACTTTAACTTATGTCTATTTTTATGTCAATTTTGTATTTTCTGCATAGTATTTGTAAGTGTATGTGCAAATATATGCCTTGCTACTGAAACACTGCAATTTGCCCACCACAGTACAGTCTTTTTCAGTAACAGGTGCTCATATAACACCTGTTTAGAGGATAAACAAGATGAGAGCATGCTGAGAGATTGGAGCTGGAGTGACAGACGGAATCAAACGTCTTTGTGGTGGGTGGCGTGTATGTTGCTATTAGCCTGTTAGCAGTTAGCCATTCGTTTGGGTAGTTTTCTTGGGTATTTCCTGGTTCTGATTTAGTGGTACAACAGAATAACAGAATGGAACAGGGAAACAGAAACTGTAACTGGTCTCACAAGCCCGGACAAGCGCGGAATGGCCCAGTACGGCCCTGAGAACCATTTGGCTCGATAGTGGAAAAGCAGCCGAAGTGTATACTGTCACACGTCCTGTTGATAACACACCTTGTAGATATCCCTCACCAGAGTCAAGAGAGAGAGTCGTTTCATCTCTATTCTCTACTATACAACATTTATATAGCGCTTTCCTAGAACCCAAAGATGCTTACAGATCACAATTAGTAGCACAAGAAACATATATATATATATAATAACATACAAACTGAAGACACAGCAGAGACAGAAATAAAAAAATCACAGCACAGATGATGAACTGACATGAGCTATAATATACGATAGAGGAAGATTTTATGCACGACAGAACAGATGTGTTTTAAGGTTGGATTTAAATGAGGACAGAGAATTAGACTGCTGTATATGAGAAGGGAGAGTTCCAGAGGCACGGGGCTAATCTGCAGAATCACCAAAGCTATGGAGGTTAGAGGAAAGAATAGTAAGCAGACCAGCGGTAGAAGAATGGAGTGTGCGAAGGCTTGTAGGATTGGAGAAGGTCAGAGAGATAGGAAAGAGCAAGATTGTTGAGTTTTGTAAGTGAGAAGAAGGATCTTACTGAATACGGTAATTTATGGGAAGCCAATGGAGGTTTTGGAGAACAGGTGTAATGTGGTGATGTGACCGGGTGTAAGGGAGGAGACAAGAAGCAGAATTTTGAACCGTCTGAAGTTTATGAAGTAATGAGGAGCCAATGTCTGCGAGAAGAGAATTTCAGCAGCTGACTAGAAGAGAGATGGTCGGATTTTGCTAAATTGCACAAGTGAAAGAAAGAGGTTTTAACAAGGAAGCTGACATGAGAGCTGAGTTTAAGCGAAGAATCAAGGATGATACCCAGATTTTGGACCACAGGGGAGGAAGATAAAACATCATCATCAATTAAAAAAAAGTGATGGGGGCCACTTTATTGAGATCAGATTTAGAACCAATGAGAATGAGCCCAGTCTTATCACTGTTTAGCATTAGAGAGTTGGGTTTCATCCAGTTCCTAATTTCTGAGAGGCACAATTCCAGATTACCAAGAGGGAGGCTAATAGGCAAATTTATCTGAAGATGAATCTGAGTGTCACCTGCATAGCAATGAAAGTCAAGATTAAAACGACGAATAATCTTGCCAAGAGGGAGCATGCAAATAATGAATAGTAAAAGTCCAAGTACAGATCCTTGCAAACATCTTGAGTGACAGGGGAGCTGGAGGAATGATACCCAGAGAGAGTAACCAATTGGTTTTACAGTCTGTTAGATAGGAAGTGAACCAGTCAAGAGTAGAGCCTACAATATCCAGCTCACTCAATCTAGAGAGGAGGATGGAATGGTGCACTGTCAAAGGCAGTGCTTAAATCAAGAAGTACGAGAACGCTAATAGCACTGGCATCAGCAGTCACCAGCAGATCACTGATTACCTTAACCAGAGCTGTTTTTCCAGGAATGGTGGATCGTGGAGCCTCTCAATAGTTCCTGGAAGTTAGCAGCAAATACTAGCAGTGCAGCTGAGTTGCAGCAGAATAGATCATTTGTGATGCACTTTTGAATGGTGAGACATTTAACGAATCAGTTTGGATATAATCAGTACATCTGAATCAAATTAAAATGTACATTAAAGCATGTTAGTGTATTATCTCCCTCTAAATTAGCGGATTTAGGGAAAAATAACAGACAACAGATTAGGCTAGGATACTGAGTAAAGTTAGCATCACATAACATTAACCATAAACAGCCTATTAAATGTAAATTCCCTGCTCTTAATGCCATTTCATCCACTGGTGTTGAATTAGAGAAACGTGATGCTTTGTGGGGTGGGGTGGGAGTTTATATTAGTTAAATATAACATTGGGGCATGAGCTTATAGAGTGGTAGTGGAGGTGAAATGAGGATAACTTTATCCATTTTGGAGTACAAGGTAACATACACAATCAAAAGGAAGAGAGCTATTTTCGTGCAACATTACTATTGATATGGACATATTGGAGACTTTAAAAAGTAAACAAATATACGACTTATGGATTGAGTGTTTGTAGGTTTTGTGATTCTGTTGACTATTACCTGTCGATATTATGTTACAGTTTAGTTGATTTTGGATTGATGGCAAGAACCACAGTGGGATTCAACTGAGCCTAAAAACTCCCTACGATAAGACAGCACCCTCACTCTGCACCCTCAGTCTCAATTCCCTGGGTTCTGCAAATCTTTACCTGTTCCTTATTTTTAATAAACAAAAAAAAAATCTCCATGCAGCAGAGCAAACCATGCTGAGGACTATATGCTAGGACAACGCAGAGATAAGGGCACTGACAAATTGCTTGACATGCTATTCTTGTTTCAATTTGTTACAGCTTTATTTCATGAATTCACTGCAGTAAATAAGTGCATAGGAAAAAGATAAGATACTAAAATATGTTATGTGTACAAACAAATATAAATAGATGTGCTTTAATGTGTCCTGTCCTGTCTGGATGTGATGTGTTTTAATGTATCCTTTTGAATAGCAGATTTCTGCCCATGCAAACAGAAATCGTTTTGGAAAGTCATAAAATTTACGTTAGTCATCAAGTCATTAAAATGATCTAGGCCTGGGATTACTGAAACCACCATGAATTAAAAATATGTTAATGTTAAAAAATTAATCTGATTTCAATTTTGAAACATTTCTTCCCTTCCCCTCCCTCTAAATATATCAGTAAACATTAGGATATGACTGATCTTAGCTACAAGTTTAAGAACATAATATCTATAATACAAAAAAATTTAAAGCAATAACCAATAACTTTCTAACCATGGTAGCCTTAATGTTAACCTAACAATGCAAGAAGGCAAGTAATGATAGTGGTTTAATCCTTAAATAGTAGCGAATGTTACTTAAATGATATATTTTTAAATTATATATAATTTTAAAAATCATACTGATGTAACCACATACACATGTTGGTGTGCTATATAAATATTGTAAATCAATGCATTTATTGACTGCTAATTACCAAAAGACAGTCCTGTCTCTATGTGCTTACTGGCTTAAATTGCCCGCTAAGAACTTCTGGGAACTATCTGAAATCTATGTGAATCACGTGACCATCAAGCATTTTAAACTTCCTTTGACACGACTCTCAATCTACATAGCTCTGCCCCTCACTCACCAACTGGCTCTGTTGAATCCATGGACTACATCTCCCAGGATTCCGTGCGTGATCACATGACAACCTCACTCAACAACAACAATCTCTGGCCTTTATGTGTAAACATGTAACCTGTTAGCTATGTCGAAACCAGCACTATTCTGGCTACATCTGCCATTGCACCAAATCATGTCATGTAAACAAAGAAGATCATGACACACACTCTGATGTCAAAGAAGATAACGGTGCACAAAAGTCAGTTTGTGTGTTGAGAAAAGAAAGTAGAAAAAGCTACGTTTAAAAAATATCTGTGTCCATGTGGACAAGGCCTCAGAAGACTGTACTAAAAAAAGATTCCTGAATCACGTGTACAATTCAAACCAGATCTCAAAGAACTATCTACCTTTCACAAGCCATCCTGAACAGTTGTTTTTTGAAGGTTTCCCAAAGAGGAGGAGTTGAGGAGGCAGTGAGAAGTAACTTAAGAAGGGAAGTTTTTTCCATCAGTAAGTGAATTAATAATATTTAAAGATGCAATATTTTGGGGTTTTTTTTCAGTATTGCATAGTGAATCAGCTGTGTTGGACCTGGAGCACGAGCAAGCTAAAATGATGGCGTCGTCAACAGAAAAAAGGAGCTGAAGTTGGCTTCGTATTTGCTGATGTTACAGCAAATTCAGTTCCCCGTTTCCCCTCATTGCGCATGTTGAAATCATGTTGTCTTCAGCTGACGCTGCTCTGCAGGGCAGTCGTTCGTGTTTGTGCTGCAATTGCGTTCGATTCCTCGGGACGGTTTGGAGTTAAACACGTTTTAAAGTACAAAATGTGTTGTTGGCAGAGGTTTTAAGGCTCAAACACTAGGCAGGTAAACTTGCTAATGTTAGCTTTCACTCCGTTTTCAACTACTCCAGTGATTTTTTTAAGGTGTACTGTGGATGTCCCAAAGCCTTGTCAATCTCGCTAAGTTGTGTAAATATATTTGAAACATTTGAAAATTTTGTTGCTGATATAAATAAACTGCATTACACAGCACAGTAATTAGTCTGTGTTATTATTTTTAGACTACTTATCTAAGTGCACCTAGGAAATTGGTTTCCCTATATCTTAGTCTATTGAAGCTGAAGTCTGACTGTTATAGTAATAATGTGTCTTTTCTTTATAGTTTTCATCAATACAGTTGTTTTACACTAGAACACAGAGGGAACGGTTGTCTGGTACTGATGGAAAAAGGTTTCTCCCATATATTACAATATAACACAACTGAAATTGAATTAAAATGCAACAGTAGTAATCATGAGCATCTGTTTTACCTTTGAAAACAACAGGTACTGGCAGCCTTGGCAAGTGGTTTCCCCTTGGAGAGATACAACTGGAGTGTATTTAAAACTTCAATAATGATGCTGATAATCTATATCTGTGCATGATCATTTACACTGAGAATACGGGGGAACCCTGAGAAAAATGGTTTCCCCTTGTATATTACACCTGGAGGGATTTAAAATACACTAATAATGCTAAAAATCTATATCTGTGCATGATCTTTTCACTCAATAACTTTTAGTCAAATTGCACCACCTTTACACTGACAATACAGGGGGGGGGACATCTTTAACCAGAGCCTGAGAAAAATGGTTTCCCCTTGTATATTACAGCTGGAGTGGATTTAAAGTACAATAATGATGCTGAAAATCTCTATCTGTGCAAGATCATTTCACTCAATAATGTTTAGTCAAACTGTACCACCTTTACACTGAGAATACAGGGTGGAACATCTTTAACCAGAGCCCTGAGAAAAATTATTTCCTTTGTGTATTACAGCTGGAGTGGATTTAAAATACAAAATAATGCTGAAAATCTATAACTGTGCATGATCTTTTCACTCAATAACTTTTAGTCAAATTGTACCAACTTTTCACTGAGCATGATCTTCTTTTCTTGCATGGGTTCGACTTGCTTTATTTTTTTTCTAACATTGTTTTTGGCTTTACCCTTTTGTTTTGGTTTCTGGTTTTTGGATTCTCTGTTTGGCTTTTTTGACCTGGAACTGTTTTTGACTTTTCTTTTGCTCAGCCCCATGTATTGTGCGTTTGCTCTCTCAGTTTTGGCCTGTTTTTGTACCACATTTTTGTCAAACCCTCGTGTGATTAAATCTATCTCATTTTTTTAAATCCACAAGCGTCTGACTAGTTTGTGCAGCATTATATACACTCAACAAACTGGTGATTTTATTTAGACTGTCTCACTTGTCTGAACTGTTTAGGTTCCTATAAGGCCCCTGTCCTCCTCTAGGGAGACTAGACTTGATCCACAATCTTGACAGTCATTTCATAGCTCCAAAATAACTATTTTCTATAATAGTACAAAAAATTATGTGCTAAATTTGTGACTCTAAACACTGTGCCATGTTTGAAGAAGTTATTGGTTAATAATGGCATTTAAATAAAACAGTATATAATAAACTAATACAGCCATTTTCTATATTTTGACAAAATAGGAAATGCAAACAATAAGCTATGCAAAGGATCATGTTGCATTTTACTGAAGACTGAAAAATGACATCTTGTGGTCTTACTTAACATTTTTTAGAGGGCTGCTGGCTGCATTTTTCCCTGCTATAAAGCTGCGTCAGTGTTGTGTTTGTCAATCGCTTGTTTTAAGTGTCCTCTAAGCTGGGCGGTTATTGTTGTCTGGCATGGCTAACTAGCTATCAGTTATGTTGTGATATTTAAGACTC
>JAILXH010227946.1:13739-26083 GCA_023558415.1 Piaractus mesopotamicus | reverse complement strand
GATGTTTTTTTTTTTTTTTTTTTTGGATATTATCAATAAGTCATTCTTGGGTTGTGGATACAGAGCCAAATTAACAGACTACTCCTTGGTTCATACTTGGTATTAACATCCATCTAATCAGAAGTGGACGTGTCCCACAAGTCTTTATTCGTGTAAGTGTAAGGACTGCATGGATTGTTAACCCAATTTGTAGACAGACTGGAGAAAAGACGAAGATACAAGCTGCTTTTGTCTTTGCTGTGATAAACGCAGTTGATTAAGGTGGTCCTTCTTTGCTGTCAGGGCGCATCTGTTGGGACGCTTTAGCATTCACATTACAAATGTTATGTGGTCATATGCATCACTGACGACCTCCAAAGGTGGTTTGGGCCGTCAGATTACAATTCATCTTCGAGACACATTGGACTCCATTTACCCCCCAAACTTAGTGTTGGCCGCTTATGATCTGAACACCCAAGACACATGTTAATGCTAAGTGCGAGCGCAGCCATAGATCCTCTATTGGACTACATCATTCTAGAGCTGTAAATTTACCCTATAGGAACAATATAACAAACTTTTAGATAAATGGGAAAGAAATCACTGATTAATTTTATTGTGTCACATTCATTCCTATCAGTAATAAACTTATTGTTTGTTTTATTGTCTTATTGTCTTAATGACCCTGTCTTTCATTAATTTCTTCATATATTCTTCATTTCTCATTGCATAACCTCTTACAGACAGATGAAGGAACTGTGTTTACACGCACCCACCATATTGTGAGGAAGACTACCCTCTATGATATGGTTATTGACCCCACACGCAAGTACGCTGCTATTGGCTGCCAGGACCGCAGCATCAGGTAAGAGAGGCATGTATGTGTTGCAGTGTTGAATATATGCCACCTGTTCATGATTTTCCTGGATCATGTTGGATTTTGGTTGTCAGTCCAGGAAAAAATTAATTTCTTTCCTGGACACAAAATGTCCCAGAATCCAAGCATTTTCATATGTTAGTATTTCCTATGACATTTAGACTGTTTTTTTTTATTCAATTAAACTATTTATATACAAAGAATGTGTTTGATTGGCTGGGATTATCCTCAAGGTTGTTTGGGAAAGGTGCACAGTTCTTGGCATGTTTAGGCACCAGGCAGCCCTGCAACGTGAAACCTGAGATTATTTTCTGTAGCTGAATTTACATCAGTCTACCTTAGACTGCATTAGGAGCGTAGCTACCCATCCAATGAATTTAGAAAAAAAAAAATCAAGTCACTGATCGAGTGTCCAGGAATTTTACAGGATTGAGGTGGCAAACCTTTTTGAGTATTACTACGGTTGTATGCAAAAGTTGGGGCGTCCCTGGTCAAATTGCATATTTTGTTGATTTCCTAAGTGAAAATAAATCTACTGAGAACTTTTTCACGGTTAAATGCACAGTTACTTTTTGTTTATTTGTTTGAAGTTAACATATTGGGGGAAAAACATAAAATGTGCCTTGTGTAAATTTATTGCACATTTTGTGTTTTATAGTTTAATTTTTTTCAATATGTTACGCTCAACAAATAAAAAGAAACTGGGCACTAAAAATAGCAAAAATGCCATATTTAAGTTTGTTCTCTGCAGAGGATACGTTAACGTATTTCCAGTCAGAATGAACAAAACGTCATTTCACTGTGAGGTTACAAGGTTATGCATGCATCTGTACATTATTTGTAGCATAACACTGGTGTAACATCAGCTATGCTACCAAAATGGATAAATAAATCCCTATTTGCATTTAAAGGGCACTATGGAGTATTTCATCCATCTTTCTCTTAGTGTCCAAAATATAAAATGGAATTCCAGAGTAATTTTTAGGATGCAATTTTTTACCCCTTCCTTTGCACTTTTTCAAAATGTTATGCCCATGTCTGCAGTTATGAATAAGCCTTTTTTGCCTCGCAAGAACTCAAGTTGGTTTGTTTCTAATTATGAGAAAGTGTCCAAATTCATTTGTTGATTCATGCAGTTCTGCCACTATTTAGTAAGCTAAACTGTCCCCCCCTATATAGTGCAATGCTCATGAGGGAGTAGGGATTCATTTCTGTCACAGCCTTTGTCTTTGTACGGAAAGCATCTGTGTATCAGTTGTAGGGTGCATGTGTGAGCACACGTGTGCATGTGTGTGCTTATTACTTGCTCATGCCTGACAATGATCTGCATCTGCAGTGTTGTTAGTAAAACGGATGGATTATTGCTCAGGTGTTATTGCTGCAGATTAGAAGCTCGTCAGGTTAATCTGTTGGAAACAAGCATGCTGAGATCCATGTGCTCACGCACACCACGGCACGCACACACAATCTGGAGTCTGGTGCCAGTCAGTCTAGTCTGAGTAGTTGTCTGGAAGGACACTGCTGTCCTCAAGGGAGCAACATTTCATTACACTGTACTTCCTAAATTAGAACAAAATAAGGGAACGTGTTCGAATCTGTAGCATTGGATTTAACAAGAACCTTCTGCTTCACTAAAGTCAATTCAAGTAGTTTCATCTGAGTTCTGGCCGGAGGCTATATTGGGAAGCAGAACATTAGGAAGGAACAAACAAAGCACATGACTCTGATCTGAAATGCTTCTGTTCCTCTAAAGCAAGCCATCAGGCTGCACAGAGAAGAAGAAAATGCGAACAGTGCTGTAGATATAGACTGATCTGTCCATCTGACCATGAAAGCACTTCATCTTACAGTAAATATCTTTTTTGCAACTTTCCTTTTAACGCAGCAGTAATGGATGACGCAGATCCACAGAGTCATTAGACTGGGAAGTCTAAGTAGGTGATTTTAGCAGAGCTCTTGAATAAGGGGTGCAGGCTTGGTTTAAATGGGCACAAGCTCTGCTTTGTTCCTTATGTAAGACATGTGGAGCCTTGAGCACTTCAGTGATCTAACACTTAGCCTGCTCCTCCCTGTGCTGGCACGCTGCTTGTCTGGTCTCGTGCGAGCAGTTAGTACGCTGATCTTAGAATGCCCCCTACTGACCAAAGGATAAAGAGACAGAACAGACTAGACTGGTGCAAATCAGGCAATTAAGCAGGTTTCTGTTATCAATCAGCGTGCATAATTACATCTGTAATTAACTGATCCATACTCTGCCTCTTGCTCTCTTACAGGGTCTTTAACATCAGCAATGGCAAGCAGAAGAAGATCTATAAGGGCTCTCAGGGGGAGGATGGAACCCTCATTAAGGTAAGCAGCTTCTAAAAGAGAATATGAATACAACAATTCTAACAATTTCTACAGGCCATAGATGTTATATCAGTTATCAAGTTTAATGAAACTTACACAATTTTCCCCTTACCTCAGATGTAGTTGAGGCTGCAGTGTAGCTAACAAGCAATATAAGCTTATACCACCGATAAGCATTACATAAACTGCATGCCTTAAGTAATTAGGTGATAAGTAATCTCAAATAGACTTGATTGTGCTTTTTGATATTGTATTGTGTACTATGAACTATAAAAATGGCCAAAACTACACTGCATAGCTAAAACAGTAGTCAAAGCTATCGTGTAGCCTAAATTTTGTCCATGTTTATAGATAACAGTATGGTATAGTGTGTCAGAAACAAAACTCAAAAAGCAAACTTGACTGATCGACTGCATTTAAGGTAATGACAGTTTCTTTAGTGTATTATATGTTGAGAATGTCTACACCAAAATAAATTATCCACTCTGTACCCTGATGTGTCTCTCAGGTCCAGACAGACCCCTCTGGTCTGTACGTGGCTACCAGCTGCTCTGACAAAAACATCAGTATCTTTGACTTCTACACTGGAGAGTGTGTGGCCACCATGTTTGGGCACTCTGGTAAGACTTCTGATCTGGTGTGGCTAAGAATGTCCGGCATCAAGATGTAATTACAACTAGGGATGCATGATGATATCACAATTATATCAGTGTCGTCAGACATTTGCTTAAAATAAATATTCGTATCAGACAGATTATTAGATATGACTGATATCTTAAACCCATATTTGATGACATGTTTACTGTACTAGTGCACTAAAATATCTGCGTTTTGTTTATTTTACTTCATTTGTAACCCTCTGAAAATAAATGTTTTTTCACAATGTTAATTCAGGTAGACCCAATATCTTCATTTTAGAAATGTTTACGTGTCTGGATATGTACAGGAAAAACATCGGATATCAGCATATTGGTGTATGTGATAATGAGAACCACTATCTTTGTTGTTAAGAGTAGACTGCTCTCTGTTTTCTTTATCACTGTATACCTTGTGCTGTTTTAACAAAAAGTGCTGCCTATGTTTTCTTTTTACAGAGATTGTAACTGGAATGAAGTTTACCAATGACTGCAAGCACCTGATCTCAGTGTCAGGAGACAGGTAAGGTGTCAAAATTGGTTGTGTGTGTTTCTGTAAGCCTGTTGTCACAATTATTACATTATTACCTTATTGCAATTAAATAAGTCTACTGCAATTATTTTCCACAGTTGTTATTCTATATGTAATTTTATCCTTTATGTTGAGATAAATGAAAATAAAGGCAAGCATGAAACACGTTTATTGGACCAAAAGAACAAAAGTTCTGACTGGTGATATAGTTGAAATCTAAAGTGTCGATAGCTAGTAGGCAAAGATAATTAGTCAACCACCTTGACTACTTTTGGTTTGTGCTTTAATTGTTGTATTAAATGTACAAGACAGTTTAACTTTAACAAAATTAATCGTCAACTAACATTTCATGATTGTGACAGGCCTTTGTGTGTTACAGACTGTAGTTGACATTACATACACACATCAGTATCAAAATGCTGTGCTGTATGATAAGTTGGTTTGCAAGAATAGGTGTATTTTAATCATACTTTATGTATGTTTCTGTTCAGCTGCATTTTTGTGTGGAGACTGAATCCCGAGCTGACCATCAGTATGAGACAGAGACTGTCTGATCTAAAACAGAAGAGCAAACCTGTCCAGAAGAGCCCACCTAACAAACATAACACAGTCAGGTAGAACACAGACACATGTGTATTTACATACATGTACACTAAAATAGTTACAGACTCAACTGCTCATTCGTATCCATACGTTATCACACACAATGGATGTGCTAAAAAATTATGTACCCAAACCTGATGCTTCTGTAACTTCTCACTAGATCATATTAAACTAAGTGGATGTAAGGTTAGGTGCTTACTGAGCAGGACTGATGGTACTGCTGTTTGTTGTTTGGCTCAGCACTAGGAGAGATGTACACAGTGCTCCACCCATAGCTACCATGTCATCAGACAGTGATAAAGAGGTAGAGGAGGAGGAGGGTGTAGAAGAGGAAGATGAAGACAACTTTCCTCACTTGTCTTCAGGCAGCAGCACAGGGGAGGAGAATGGTAACTTATTTACCTTCCCTAGCATTCAAATTCTTCCAGAATTTCATTGTAAAAAACATTTCTTATATGAATTTTTCTTGTTTGCAAGGATCATCAGAGGAGAAACACAACTCTGTCAATTCCTACATCAGAGAACCTCGCAAGGTAAGATTGTTCTCATATTAAACAGCATGTCTCCTGACCAAAGAAGACCTCTTAATATTGCCGCTCTCTCTCATTTCCTCAGCGTTCTGAGAGCAGTTCAGCGTGTGAGGGCTCAGGCCCGAGGCCGAGGCGCCGCTGGTCCAGGCGGATAGGCAGTGTGGACCTTGTGGTGAAGTCCATGCTGGACCTGAGGCAGCTGGAGTCCTTTGCTGGGCCCTCCTCACCAAACAAGAGCTCTGCCCTCACCAGAGAGTCTCCACTGCCCTCAGACCTGGAGCTAGGCAGCACCAACAGTGTGCAGACCATTGCAGCATGGGTAAATTGACATACACTACAAGCCTAAAGCATGAGAGGAAACTGTGGTTATTTTTTATTATTATTATTATTATTTTTTATTTATTTTTATGTCAGTTTGCCAGCAATTAAAACAACTTCAGGAATATTTCTGGCCATAACACAGAGGTTGTTCCAAAACATTGATGATAACAATCCCTTACATTGATCAGGTTTTAATTATACACAAACTGCTAATTAGGCACCTGCAGACACATAGTGAAACCTTTTTCTTCTGTGTTAATCAACATGAATTTTTCTGTTATCTCTTGTCTCTCGGAAAAACCCCTAGTAATGTTTTCAAGCTTATTGTTCCTTTTTGCAATTTCTGTTTTGTAGAAAAGCACTTAAATAATTTTAAACTCTTCTTTTAAATACATTGTCAATATAAAAAATACATTTTGTTTTTGAAGATCACAAAGTTACTTTTTACTTTGCGACACTTCTTCTCTATTTTAAATCACTGTTTTTTGATGCTATGTGTTTTTGTGTGTCTACAGGTGGCGGAGCCAGAGGAGCAGGACTCCTCTGTCCTGAGAGGACACTCACGCCCAGATTACATTCAACTGCCCCCTCAAAGCCCCGACTCAGAGCCTGTGGTGCTGTATGCTGAGGGCTACGAGGACAGGGTCAGTCTGGCAGGCAGGTCAGTCACGCATACTTCTTCATCCACTACATTCACATGTAGAAGCATAGTTCTGTCTTGGTTACAGTTTTTCTCAGACTGAATTTTTTCTAAAGAAGATTCAGAAGAACTATCATGCCTTCTGTTATCATGCCTTACTCATACACTGGTATTCAAAAGTTTAGAATCACTTGCCGTATTAATAATTGCTGAATATAACTGAATAACTTATACAGTGTGGATGGAAGTACTATAAGCCAGACACTAGAAGGTATTTATAAGATATCTTATGCAGTATTTTTGGGAAAAACAAAAAGTTGAAGAGTGTACTTACTCTATATACAGTAAGGTATTCTGAATATCATTTTTATAACTTCTTTGTCAATGTCATACAGCTTTCTCATTTGAAATTATTCTTTTCATAATTCTGTAAATTCGAAATTTCTCAATTTGTTACAGCTTCCTACAAATTAGTTGAAAATCTGTGTAGTTGCAGATTAGCAACATCATAATATGGTGTGTTTATGTATGTCAGTCTCCAACATTCATACCTAAAGATTTGTACTATGATCTATTGTTTAGCTAACATTTACGTTTGTTATTCAAAAAACATGCCCTACAAGCTGCACTTTGACTAGATGATTCATCCCATTCTCTCTGTGTAGTGAGTACCAGGTGAAGGAGTTAGCTTATGGAGTGAGGCTGCCTAAAGGAAACTCCTGTCCGGAAAAACAGAGTCCTGACAGTGCCTGCTCAATGGATTACTCCAACAGCCGCCTGTCCAGCCCTGAACATCCTGGAGAGGGTGAGACACTCACCATGTTAAACACATGCATTTGTAATACTGCTATTACACAAGGCTAAAATTTCTGTAGGGCTTAGGAATCAACACATCATGCTGCATTTTCTGTCTGATTTCCTTAATTTTGCCTGATCTGGTAGCCATGTGGACCCTCATGCATTTAGCAAGTCCTGAGGCTACAGATCAGGTGAAATCAATGAAAGATTCAAAAGAAAGATTCATTTCATTATTCAGAACCAGCCTTGACTGACTAATCACACCAACCAGTTTCACAAGTTGCATGAGTGTTTTAATAAATTGAGGCAACATGATAGTGTGTATCATTTTCATCAAAATGCATTTGTCCAGTCTTTGATACGTGTTTTATAAAATGTTCTCCATCCACATCATGCCCGCAGTGTGGTCTGCACTAAAAGGCACAAACAGAGGCCAACCAGAACAAACAGATGTTGAGCATAAAGGGGAATTTTACCAATTTTCCTAATTTTCTGCACAATTACATGGTTAAGATGTAAACATAATAATTCAGAATAGTTTGATAAGTGAGTCAGAAGTGTTCACAGTGATGGTAATAGGAACCTGACGTCTGAAGAGTTTAAGGTCTCTAAAAGCCTCCTGTTACATTAAATAGTTTCAAATATGGTGCCTGATGTCTGGGACATTGAAAAGACATCAGGCATAGCTTTTAGCATATAAATGTACTATTTCAAATCAATTCATGGCGGAGATGTATCAAGCAGGACATTGTAAGGCAAAATAGAACCCAAAGAAAATGTAATTTTTTCACATCTATCACTATTTTACCACTGGTCATTTTGGATAGTAAATAAAATAGCTATATTGTGTTTCTGGTTTCTCTCATCACCACTGTACAAAAATCAGAGTTGGTAATATCAGACTACTCTGAATTACTTTTTTTTATCTCAATCATTGAATTATGATTCTGAAAAATTATGAAATTTTAAAAACAATGGTGGAATTCCCCTTTAACTGAAGTGTCCAGTAATTTGAGTGAAAGTAATTCTTTGATATGTGTTTGCTTATCAGACTCAGAGCCCACTGAGCCACTGAGTGTAGATGGGAACTCGTCCGAGTTGGACATTGAAGACCTAGATGAGGAAGAGGAGGCGAGCTTGAGGAAGAGTGAGACCAAGACCTCTGTACCTCAGACCCCAGACCAGGAGGCCTTCCTCAAGACACACTTTGGAAACCTGACAGACCTCAACACCTCAGGTAGGTGATACAGGTGTGGATCTGTGTGTGTGTAAATGTTTCAGTGTGGACCTTTTTACAACTTGGCATGCTCTTCTTTTTTTTTTTTTTCTTTTTTTTTTTACCAGCGAGCCCAACTCAAGCAACTCCAAACATCACTGACAGTGTCAGTATCTCATCTAAGTTCCTCTCTCAGAGCTCCTCTGGCTGGTAAGATACATTATAGAAGTACATTTCGATGGATCAAAAATAACTGAACAATATTCAAGAAATGGCATCACAGATGATTATTTTTATTTTCAAGATAATCAAATAAAAATCGTTTCCTTATTTCTCAGTCGGCAACCCTTTCCATTCCCTTCAAATAAAAGCAGTGAGAGTAAGGCTGCAAGTGGAGTGGTGCGTCCCCTGGTGTCGGAGGTGCGCCCCCTGATGGAGGACAGGGTGCAGAGTGTACAGCAGGAGCCCCACAGCTCTGAGAGGGGCCCAGGTCTGCGCTTAACTCCACAAAAGAAGCGTGTCTCTTCAGCAGACTCCCGCAAAGTAACTAGCCCTGTCGCAAAAGCTGCTGCTGCTTCTCAGGCTAACTCAGCTGGCATGAGGAAAGCCCAGTCTATACACAACATCTCCTCGGACGGTGAGATATCCAGCCACTCGTACACAGAAGTGGCATTTTATAAAACACATGTATGAAGTGGACACATTCTTATGGAGATATTCTTTTTCATTTTATGAAACTGAATGATATTTGTTGTCTGCAAAGAAAGAAATAGGTAATAAATTTTATTCTCTTTTGCATTCTATATGGTAGTAGGGGTATAAAAATACATGTTGAATTTATCAGAATTTTTTTATTTGGCTGTATCAGTTGTGGAATTTTAGAATTAATTATAACCGATAGGGATGGGCAATATGGCAAAAATATAACATTTTCAAGATACATATTGTGCATTTAGATTTTTTTGTAAGGTTTGATATGTTAGAATAGACAAAAAGACCCATTAGTGCCACAATTAAAACACTGCACCGAATCCAATTAAACAGCACTAATCATGTTCTCTTGGTAAAGAAACATGCAGTTAGTCAGTGTTCTTTAAGCACTGACATTATCTATGATATTCTCAGAAAAGCACAATATGAAATAACAAATTTTTTTATGATACTGATAAATATTGTTAAGTTTGCCCACCTCTACTAATTTATTATAATAAAATAGAAATAAAATATATATACATTTTTTGATCATAGTGAAACTCTTGGGCTAATTTTTAAAAATGTATTGTTTTATTGAGTGTATTCCCCTGTGTATATCAGACATGTCAAAGTGGGTTCCTTCTGAGCCACAGCTCTGTGGAGAATAGCATTTAGCATTCTTTAACAATCTTAATTAGTTGTGAGGTCAGAGATTTACATCAGATAGTTTCTGTAATTACTATCAATGACTTCTTTTTTGCTTTATCCTCTCTCTCTCCCTCTTTCAGCTGATACGTCCACACGGCCCTCTAAGGAGGTTCCCCCTCAGCCCCAGCATTACGAGCGTGGTCTGCCCTCTGTGTCACGCCGCACTCTTCCCAGCGTGCCTCTCTCCAGCCCTCTGTCTCCCCAGCCCAGGGACTGTCCCACACCCACCAGGTCCAAGCCCCGCTCCTACATGAGCCCCACCACCAGCTCCATGGCCAAGATGTCCCGCTCCGTATCCATGGGGGACAGCCTGAACGTAGGCGAGTTCGGAGAGACTTTTCCCTCCTCAGACTTCCGCCGGAGCTCAGATATTACCAGCTCACAAAGTGTCTCTCAGAGCAAGCCCTCCTCTCCTGTAGTTCTGCTGCCTTCATCAGGCTCTTCTACCCCCCATGCTGCTGTTATCCCCACTCTAAGTGGTGGCTCCTCATCCAAAGGCCTCCAAGCCAAAGTGACGGGCAGCGCCCGTCCACAGTTAAACCTGGACATCCCCAAACCTCTTCCAGATAAGCCCTCCATTAGCTCCTTCTCCCCTAATGGCAAGATGTCCAAGCTTGACCAGAAAGAGGAGTTCTGCAGCAGGACTCCGGTGAGTGTGTGTCCGCTGCCTGGACCAGGACCAGCCCCCGTCCAGCCTCTCTCTGACAACATGCAGCCAATCATGTGCGTGAGCTCCTCTGAGGCCACACCCCCAGAGCAGTGTCCGTTTGGTCTCAAGCAGCCTGAGGAGCCAGAGCAAATCCAGAGAGCACCTCCAAAGCCAGTGCTGGAGGAGACAAAGGCCGAGCAACCCCCTCAGGGTCAGGGTAGCCTGGTGCGTCTGCAGCCCACCAGCGGAGTTCACGATTCAGGTTTGCTGGGATACCACTCCTCCCTCGTTCTCTCGTCTGTGCCGCTGCGTCTGGGTCTGCCCAAGCACTTCTTTACCAGTGGGCTCTGGCCCCTCTCTCCCTCCGTCTCTTCCATCACTTCCTCCATGTTCTCCACTTCACCCTGTCCATCCATTAACCATTACCAGCTGAAGGGTGAGGCACGCTTCCTCTCTCACTGCTCTTCCATTAACACTGCACTCTGCCTGCCCCTCAATCCTCTCTCCACTGCACTGACTTCTCACTCTGCTCAGTCCACTCATTGCATTTTATCTGGTTCAGAATGAGATAATCTATATGTGTACTAAACATGATGGGCTAGTTTCAGAGACTCAGATGAAGCCTAAGCCTGAAGCTTTTATTGGTCATCACTGGCACTGCAGTTTAGTCTGTTTTTCTTCTCTCTTTCTCTTCATCAGACACCTCGCTCAGTGTGGACTCATGCCGACTGGTGGCTAGTGAACTTAAGAGCAGTTTCAAAAGGGCCTCTCATCTCTACAGGATGGTACGTTATCACTGTTGTACACTGATGTCATTATTATCATCATATCTAAAGCTTACAAACACACAGTACTGGGCAAAAGTCAAGAGTGTACTCTTCATTTATGTGATTTCCACTCAGAACATCCATTAAGGACAATTTTATTTATTTTTCTTGTCAGGAAATAAGCAGAACTTATACAAGGTGATTCAAAAAGATTCATCCAATTTCAAAATGATTTATTTCACTTGTAAATCATTACAGAACAATGCAGTAAATTATAAATGGTTTAACTGAGCATAAAGTTTATTATGTAATTGTACAAGTGCTCAATATGACCTGCTCCAGCTGTACAGACAACATCAACGCCGTAGTCATATTCATCCCATACTCGATTGAGCATGTCGGGTGTCACTGTACTCATGGCTGTTTCAGTGCTATTTCGGAGATCATCCAGTGTCATCCAGATGTCATTCGGAGATCATCCAGTCACACAGCGTGAGATCTGGTGATGCTGGTGACCTTCGAACTGTTGGTACCAACAATGAATGCTCTGAGCTGTTAGAGGTTCACTGCCATATTGACAGTCAGAAACTCTATGGCCCCCTCTTTCAATTGGTATGTGATTCCTAGGCGCCTCACTGTTGTAAAAAATATGGTGCTTTGAAATTGGAAAAGTCTTTTTGAATCACCCTGTATATTTAAAAGAAAATTACACAGAAGCCTAAACAACTAAATATAATACCAACATTTTTAGAATTTATTGTGTCCACCCTTATCTTAGAAGTTGGTTGCATTTTCTGCTTATCAAAACTCAAGTTAAGTTGAGCATGCTAGCCTTCTTAAGACATTTTTTGGATAAAAGATGCTAACGTCTAGAACAGCCACAATGCAGCGTATTTTAAAAATGCTATCAAATGATGAGTAAAATTTGTTTTTTATTCATAATTTCACATACTGCACAACACAGCATACAGGGTTTTGCTTGTGCCAGTATTGTTGGAATTCAAACTTGTGATCACACAGGACAGCTGTGTTAATTAGAAGTCTCTT
>JAILXH010227850.1:3679-14821 GCA_023558415.1 Piaractus mesopotamicus | reverse complement strand
AAAAAAAAAAAAAAAATCCTTACCAACTATGGTTTCTTAATTCTAATTCTAATTCTAATTCTAATTGTTTGCTGATGATATCAACATTAACTGCATATATTTCTAATAACACATTCTGATCCAATATTTTGTTTTAATAGCTGTTATAGAGTAAAATGTGTTGCAGTTTTGTGAACAAATTATATTAAACCTGTTAAAATCCTAAGATTCAGTTCTGAGGTCCAGTCAAAATGCTACAGCTCAGTCATGTGATGTGATCAGACAGTGAGTGTGATGGAGAGACAAAGAAAGAGAGGATAGTGCACATAAGGAACATATTCTGCACATTTGCAGCAAAAAAGCAAAATATAGCTTTACTAAGAACTGATAAGTATGCTTCAAATTCTGTAGAAATCCTCATGATTTACAGCTAAACTTCCAACCCGACGACACAGTTTGACTACATATGGGCTACTGTTAAGATGCCAGCGTGAAGCTTTGTAACATCCTGGCAGCAATGAGGAAGGTAGGAGCTCAAAGAAGCTATTTTGAAAAAGCATTGCTATTATTGTGCAGGTACAAGCTTATCAAGTTTATCATTAAGTATTTTACCAATGCAAGTCCGAGTTCTGTTTTTTTTGTATTTTGGCTTCGTATGCTTAGTGTTATGATCACTACCGTGATCCTGTGTTGTCTTTTGGCTACGACCCATGCTTGCTTTTTGAACAGGATTTTGCTGAACTGTAATAAAACCTGGTTTGCCCTTTTTATCCGCGAGTGTCTGGATTCTGTCACAGCGTCAAAGAATACCTCGCCTGTTATGCAGACGGCGGATGCGGAAGCCTTTCAAAAGGCTTTGACGGAACAGGGTCAACTTCTCGAACGACACCAACATGTTCTGACCGGAGTGACTAACTCGCTCGAATCCATCTCGCATCAACAGGCAGAACAGCAGGTTCAATTGGCCCAACTGGTGACCAGTGTGAGAGGACTGACTGGTCAACTACAAAGTATGAGCCTCACGGACCTTGCAGCTAGTTCGGGGATTTCCACCCCAGCAGCGGAGCCCTCCCATGTAGTATTTCCAGTCAGCAAACCAGATAAGTTTGATGGGGATCCTGATAAATGTAGGGTTTTATAAATTTTGGGTTATATCATCAGCCAACAGGGTGTTGTGATGGATGATTTAAAGGTAGACGCAGTGATTCAGTGGCCAGCTCCTAAGACAGTAAAGGACCTGCAAAGGTTTTTGGGTTTCGCTAATTTCTATCGCCGGTTTATTCGTAACTTCAGCACAATTGCAGGCCCCCTCACGTCACTGTTAAAAGGGAACCCCAAGAGAATTGAATGGAACCCACAGGCAGAAAGGGCATTTCAGAACCTCAAGGAAGCGTTCACTTCGGCTCCCATTTCTAAAACATCCAGATCCAGAACAAACCTTTGTAGTGGAGGTGGACGCCTCAGAAACGGGGGTAGGGGCCGTATTGTCACAACGAACTGGATCTTCCCTGAAACTGCACCCCATAGCATTTTATTCTCATAAATTATCCCCAGCCGAAAAGAACTATGGTATGGGGATAGAGAATTACTCGCAGTCAAGTTAGCATTAGAGGAATGGAGGCACTGGCTGGAAGGAGCGAATCCCCCCTTTTCTGTGATAACAGATAACAGATAACAGTTTTTCGCCCGATTCCACTTCAGTATTACCTACAGGCCCGGATCCCGTAATACTAAAGCTGATGCTCTATCTCGTTAACATCAGGAGGACCAAAATCCTCCAAAACCTAAAGAACTTGAATGCATCCTGCCCCCTGAAGTAACAATTGCTTCAATTCGATGTGAAATCGACGAGGAGATTGAACGAGCGAATCGTGAAATCGAGGTACTAGTTCAGTGTCCACCAGAGAAACTGTATGTCCCGATAGACTTTCGCACACAGCTTATCACATGGGCCCATTCTTCCCTTACATCAGGACACCCTGGAGAAACATGCACTCACAGACTCTAAGTGCAACGTTATTGGTGGGAGTCAAAGACAAAGGACATTCATGCTTTAGTTTCTTCATGTTCAGTGTGAAGAGGTGCTGCGAAAACACAAGGAGCAAGCGGATCGACATTGAGGTCCAACTCCAGTGTATCAACCCGGGGATAGAGTGTGGTTGGCCACGAAGGACTTCCGACAGCCTGAGGGAAGTTGCAAAAAACTGTTACCCAAATATATTGGACCATTTAAGAACGCATTAATGAAGTTACTTATAGATTAGATATACCCCCTCGCTTTCAAGTATCTCGTTTTCATGTCTCTCTTTTAAAATCTGTCATTACAGGGCCATTGGATGAGGCTATGCTAGGCATCACGCCACCCCCACCGGAGGTGATAGATGGGGCTCCAGTGTATGCTGTTCGTAGGTTGCTGGACTCCAGGAGACGTGGAGGGCAGCTACAATACCTGGTTGACTGGGAGGGGTACAGTCTGGAAGGAAAGTGCTGGGTATCTGCGAATGATATTTTGGACCTGGCTCTGGTTGCGGACTTTCACAGCTGCAATCCACAAAAACACGCTCCTCGTCATAGGGGTCACCCATGAAAACAGCTGTCTAGCTCTCTTCCTACACATCTACGGACTTCTCAGGAGGAGGGTTCCTCTGTCCAGCGCCTCGACAGTCCTGGCTCCGCCCCTGTTCGGAGATCCGGGAAGCATTGTTGTCAGGAAAGCAGTATTGAACTCCAATGTTTTGTCTATACTCTGTGTTCTCCATCTCAGTTGCACACAAGTCTGCCAGCTGAAACTGATCATGTTGTTCAGTAATACTGAACTGAGAGATGTGTCTTCTGAGCATGTCTCTTTATACGTTACTATGAATCCTAATGCTGGCACATGAGTGGCTGGTTTGTCTCTTACGTCAGGTACTCTAATTTTCAGTGTTTCATTACATCATGCAACAGCAAACGTCTGAAAATATCTAAAAAAAAACAAAAATGATAATAAAAAATAAAACTTGGATATCGGTAATAAGGCTGTTTACTGCAGTGGCCTGTCCTGCTTAGTCATTTTATGTATACAGTGAGGAGAAGCGAGTATTCTGGCTTTTTTGTTATTTAATATTCTCAGTGCAAATATCAACTTCAAGTAAGGTATTTTAACTCTGTACTGTGTACTATTTATTTATAAGCATAAACAAACAAAAAAAAACAACAAAATGGGAAAAAAAGGAAAAAAAAATATTTAGATACTACAAACGAATAACATTAGCACTTTGTTGCAAAGTATTACACTTTGAGACATCAGTAGTCGATTGGGTGATACTCACCCAATTTCAAAAATGTTGGGACAAAAACAAAAATCACAGTGATTTTTATATATCTATTTGACCTGTGTTTGAACAAAAACAGCACAAACAGAACAAAAACAAAGACAAGTTATTTAATGTTTTATCCCTTTAACGTCATTGTTTCTTTGTAAACATGCACTCATTCTGAAATCGATGCCTGTTCCAAAAAGTTGGAACAGGAGCAATTTAAGACTTGGAACAATTGACCTCATTCATCAACCGTTCCTAAGAAGATTCTGACATTCGCCAATATTTTTATTTGGGCCTTGTTCTTAGGTGAGAACAGAATCTACACACATTCTAGAGCACAAATGTGTGAAGAATTCTGCGCTTTAAGAACAAGTCCTCAGGCCTACCTGAGACTTGTATAACCATTCAAGTCTAGCCTGATAGTAGATGGTAGCTTTGTGCATAGGAGCTCAGCTCAGCTGCTCAATTAAGAGGCATAATTATTCATAGCACCACTGCACTCTTAAATGATCGAAAACCAGCAGATACAATAGGTACTGGTACAACTGGTTCTGCAGCACATACTAACACAGATACTAAACAGAACTTAAACTTGCATTGGTAAAATACTTAATGATAAACTTGACAAGCTTGTACCTGCACAATAATAGCAATGCTTTTTAAAATAGCCTCTGTGAGCTCCTACCTTCCTGATTGCTGCCAGGATGTTCTAAAACTTCATGCTGGCATCTTACAACTTGCTCAGCATTTTACTTGCCCATATGTAGTCAAGCTGTGTCCTCAGGTTGGAAGTTTAGCTGTAAATCATGAAGATTTCTACAGGATTTGAAGCATACATGTCAGTTCATAATGAAGCTATATTTTGCACTTTTTTGTATTGCAAATTTGCAGAATATGTTCCTTATGTGCACTGGTATCCTCTCTCTTTCTTTGTTTGTTCATCGTACTCACTGTCTGATCGCATCACATAACTGAGCTGTAGCATTTTGACTGGACCTCAGAACTGAATCTTAGGATTTAAACAGGTTTAATATAATTTGTCCACAAACTGCAACACATTTTACTCTATAACAGCTATTAGAACAAAATATTGAATTACTGAAATGTGTTATTAGAAATAAATGCAGTTAATGTTGATATCATCAGCAAATAATTAGTAGTTCCTATAAAGAAACCGTAGTTAGTAAGGAGTTTTTATATGTATGAGATATGTAAGCCCCATTGTGTGCTATTCCACTATGACAAGGCTTAAGTGGCTGTTGCAACTTCTTTGGTAAGAAAGCCCTCCTTGGAATGCCCAGTTTACACAGATGCCTTTAAAAGAGGGGCCACCTAATGGAAGAAGAGGAGAATCCCAAAGGATTTATTTAAGGGGGTTATACGACATAAGCCACTGTGTTGCCAAGTAGGTTGCTGGTGTTTGGAGTCCACCACATTGGGGGGAGGGGCACCCTGAAGCCAGTAGTGGATTTCTAGTGGTCCCCCATCCAAATGTCTGGATGTCCTCATCAGATATATATGAAACTGAGCTGAGTTGAAGGTGCATGCTCTTATTCTAAGTTTGAGTAATCTCAATAATAACCCCCTATGCACAATAGTGATGGGCTGATTGCTGGATCTACCAGGCTTGTCATATTTCAGTTTTCTGTTCTTTGACACGTTCAGTGTCAGGGTCACTAATGTCCTCAGCAGCTAAATCCTGGTCTGACTTTTAATTTTCAAACACTTTGGTTCAGAATCAGTATCAGTTCATGAGCAACCTTCAGCAATATCATTTGTATGACAGGAAGCATTGACTTCATCTTGGCCAGTGAGTGAGAGCCTAGCTATGTCCATGATCCTAGGAAGGCTTTCTTTTTGGTAAGCACTACAGGGCCTATAGTACTCAAAATCAGAGGATGAGTCTGTACTCTCTTGTAACCCATGAATGGAGTTTCAGGTAAAACTGTCTTGTTTCCGACAAGGCTCCACTCTGGTCTTTGGCCTTACCACTGAATCATCCATGTCTGCTCTTGGAATTCTCACATGCAGCCTGACAGGCAGGAGATGGTCTTTGTGAATGGTCTTGAGACCACCCTTACCATTCTCAGGTCTGATCTTGTAATCTGAAATGTTGGGCATTTTTCCCACCTCAATATAGGGATTAGGATTCCATCTGCATTCCAGCTTGTGTTTCCCTCTCAGTGCCAAGTTTCTGAGCAGCACTCTGTCACCAGCTTCCAATGAGTGAAAGGTAACTCTATGGTCATACATCTTTTTGTTCCTCAAATGTCTCTTGTCTGCAGCTTTAGACACAAGCTTGTAGGCTTGTTGCAAGTCCTCCTTGAGCTTTGTTACGTATTGGCAATGGCTGCAACCCTCTACAAAATCTGGAGAGGTCCCAAAGCACAAGTCAATTGGAAGTCTTGCCTCTCTGCCAAACATTAAATACAATGGTGAATATCCTGTGGCATCACAGTTTGAGCTATTGTATGCATGAGCCAGGTATCCCACATGCTGACTCTAGTGACGTTTCTTCTCCTGACTCAGAGTACCCAGCATAGATAGCAAGATTTGATTAAACCTCTCTAGTTAAGGATCTTTTTGAGGGTGATATGGGGTGGCCCTTGACTTACGGGTCCCCATCAATCTCAAGAGCTCTTTGATCAAACGACGCTCAAAGTCTCTTCCCTGGTCTGAGTGGATCCTAGCAGGCAGGCCAAAGTGCACAAAATACAACCACATGAGCTTTCTGGCTCTTCTTTGGAAAAGCCTGTGCTTATCATGTGAAATGGTTGGTAATTACTGACACGTTGCTTATGCCTGTGGAATCTGGTTCCATTGACAGAAAATCAATACAGACAAGATTCATTGGTCCACTGCTCACAATCTGATGTAGCGAAGCTGCTCTCTGACAAGGAGTCTTTCGAGTGATACACTTTCCACAGTTCTTTATGTATTCTTCTGCATCAACTGACATTTTAGGCCAGAAAAATCTGCTTCTCAGTAAATCAACTGCTTGCTCAAGCCCAAGATGCCCGAGGTCATCATGCATAGACTTCAACACTATCTCTCAGAATTCCTTTGGTAAAACTAGCTGAATGACTTCTTCCCCTGAAGGTCGTCTGCTCAAACGGTGAAGTAGTCCACCTTTCATGGTCAAACTCCCCTCCTCTTGTTTCATACAAAATAGCTCTGATTTCCATAGCCATATTTCAAAAATGGCTGGTTTTCATATTCTCAGGCCACTTTCCATGTTTAAAAGCTTCGATGGCAGGTCCTTTCACAGTGTCTTCTTCCTGAGCTCTTTTAAGCTCCAGTTTTAACATATGTTGTAGTGACTTTAACTCCAAGTGTGTCGGGAAAGCATAAGTGTCTGGAACACCGTTAGAAGATGCCCCAAATTGGTCCACCAATCTCACAGGATGATCAGGGGTTTCATGGATGCCCACTCACTGACAGACAGACTTCACACCAGATTGAGATATCGTCTCCCACTCACCATTGGGTTCTCATCAGGAACGTTCAAAGCCGGTCTGTGTCGGCCTGGGCGGTACTGGAGATCAAAATCATATGTGGATAAAGCAGCAAGCCATTGATGTCCAGCAGCATTGAGTTTTGCAGTTGTGAGCACGTACATAAGAGGGTTATTGTCAGTACATACTGTGAACCTTGCCCCATAAAGATAATCATGAAACTTATCAACTACAGCCCACTAGCATAGGCAACCAGTCTCAAACCTTCTGGGTACTCTTGATAGAGCACAACGCCAAGCCCCTTAAGACTGGCATCAACGTGCAGAATGTATAGCTTTTGAGGATTCTCAAATGCCAACACGTGCATGCATGCATAAGGCAGTAAATGATCTGGTGGAATGCATCAGTACAGTCCCATCTCTCAGTTCAGTGCAATTCAGTGCATCGACAATGCGGGGTGTAGTGTGCTGGTCTGGGATCATTCGACTGTTTAACAACCTGTAATCTATGCACATCCAAACAGTCCCATTTTTCTTCCTCACGACTATGGTCATTGAGGCATAGGGGCTACAAGACTCCTTGATAATTCCTGCCTGCAAGAGATCTTGGAGATTTTCTTATCTTCAAAGTCCACAGGAGCAAGGCGGTGAGAGCGCTTACGAAATGGACTGGAATCTGACAGCTGAATCATGTGTTTTACACCTTTGGCTAATCTGACATCCTATTTGTGCAGGAAAAAAACACTAGACCTCTAAGACAGCTTCTGATCATTTTGTATGCCTAGAGCTTTCATAGTGCCAATGCCATCCTTTCTGCATTGTTTCACCAATTGTCAAACGTGACTGGCGTTTGTCCCATTTACAGGGGTCTGACCTGAAGTCTTGGGGCTAGGGCAGATAAGGGCAAGTTCTGTTACTGTCTTACTGGTGCCCACAACCTTGGATGGGCATTCAAGATCCACCACAACAAAGCCACGGTATGGGTAACTGTGACTGGATAGGGACATCACATAAATATTTTTGGTACCAGGGCTCAAAAATGATGGTCACTCGTGAGCCACTGTCAAGAAGCGTGTTACGTGGGTGCCCATTCACCTTCAGTGGCATCAGGCTAGGTGCGCAATCAAATCTGTAGAAATATTTGCAGTCTCCTGCTTGACAACAGCACTGTTTTGACCTTACAGTTAACCTCTGCAGCTGTAACATCACCAGTCTGCTGCTTAACCTTTGGAAATCCTCAGAGCCTCGATCTTTTAATAACTTTTTCATGATTCTGTGGGTTTTGGCACTTTGCAGCGAAATGGCCATCATCCCCACAACAATAGCAGAAATGTTCTTCTGAACTTTTTGGTGGCCCTCACAGGAACAAGACAGGTTTGGAGGTTTCCACCATCGAGACAGTAACCAATACTTCTGGTTCAGTTATCTTTCTGTTGTATTTTTGTTATAGGGGTTTGACCTGTTTCTTTAGTGCTGAAAGCTCTGAGTCTTGGTGGTTCTCCCAGTGAGGCAATATATTCACATGTACTTTATCAGCACACTCCTCCATGGTTTGGGTTGGCTTGGTCACCACAGCTGCCACCATAGACTTCAGTTCTCTAATTTCAGTTTTTAAGCTCTGAATCTCAGTCTGTTTCACATTAATTTCTTGTTTAACCTGTACTCTTTGTACTGAGGTGTTGAGTTTTTTCTTGGAGGCCTCATATTTCCCCTCAGCTTGAATCTCCTTAAGATGCTGCAAAGAGTTTGGTGAATCTGCTTTTCATTCTCTCAGGCTGAGATGTAATAACATGAGGTCAGAATCTATAGCACCACACAACAACTGCTCTACTCTGGCTCTATCAACACAACTAGTAGAAAGGCCATCTTGCTTTAGCCAGGCGATGTTCCAGTTGTCTGAGAAAATCAGAGAGTTTCTCACCTGGTTGTTGTTGCATCAAACGGAATGCAAAATATAAATCATCTCCTGATTCTGCAGTACCAAAAGCACTTTCGAGTGCTTCCAAACACTTCTCAGGGCTATCCATGAGTCTACGTCGTTTCTCTCTGTCTATCAAGTCACCAACAGCATGCAGGAGACCCTCAGTGGGGCTCTCCTGCAACAGGAGTATCTGCAGCTTTACTTGCTATGACAACAGGCCACCTCTCTCCACCCCAGGCAGGCTAGACTTCCAACAGGACACACTCTTCTGTCAGGCTCTTTTTGCATTCACACAAGGCCATCAGACGGTTAAGCTGTGCATTAAAAGTCCTTCCTCGGACACGCACACGACCTTAACATTTAACAGCTTGCGAAGTTTCTTCCATTTCTATGATCTCTGCTTCTTCTTGGACAATAACCATGAGTGCATGAGCTTCATCAAAACTATGGGCTGCCCTCCTGATCCTCTGATTGACTGTTGTTTCTGCTGCTTCCGCAGTGCTTGCCCAGCCTGCGAAGGTTGGAAAGAAGGATTTAGCAAACTCTGCCTCTCCTCGCCTAGCAAAAAGATCCCGCCGGTCCCCTGCTCCTCTGCACCTCTCCACCTCCAGTCTCTCGAGGTCCAGCTGTTCCAGATCTCAAGCTGATTCATGTCCAGAATCTCACAGACTCTGTTTGGAGCCCCGAGTTTAGGCTGGTTGCTGATGAGAGGCATTCCAGCGCTGAACCCGGATGTAGTCTGCCTTCGATTTTGGATCTCCCTGACCTCTTTACCTCCTCTTCTGCATTGGCCCTGACCTCTGCTCCCACTGCAGCTCCTGCTGCGCCACTCTCTGGTACCTCTGCTGTCTCAACATTGCTTTCACAGTCTCTCCACTGCTGTGCCTGTGCAGGCCTTGGGTAGGCCTTTCATTCCCCCTGCTGTGGTCACTGTCTCTTTTTGCATGCAGCCTGATATCCTTCAGGGTAAGAACATTAATTTGGCTTCTTTGCTTCTTCCCACTCTGGCTGTCGACCATCAAATAGTCGACTGTGGTGACTTTTTTGGTTTTTCTTAAAACATCCTTTGGATGCGCTTAAAGTTGTCTTTTGCAATTTAGATTCGCTGATTGTGCTGAGAAAACCATTGGTCATTCCACTTCTCTCAAATTTCTTGGCATCGTTCTGGATACTGTTAGGATGGAAGCTCCCTGATAAAAAGCTTATTAGGATTAGGTCTGTTTTGGGTGCTTTTCTCTCATTGTTGTCTGTCTCTAAACATGATGTTCTCTCTCTTCTTGACCATCTCAATTTTGCTATGTGTATCATTCCCCATGCTTATATCTTTTATTTTTTGCTCGCTTTTTCAGCTCACTCGGTAGTCGATTTGTACAGTGCCATGTTTCTTGACGAGGGCTGTGGATCTGATCTACGGTTCCGATCTTGGCTCCTCCAGCAGTGAAACGGCAACTCCATCTTTTCTGCCGATGTGGTTGAGTCCTGTGATTTTCTCAATTTGTTTGATACCACTCCCTCTGTTGTTTTTTGAGGATATTTTCAAGGGCAATGATTTGCAGAAAAATGGCCAGCCAAATTCTGTTTTTCTCTACAGATTTCATTTTTTCCTGTCCTTGTAACCACAGTGTGTACATTTGTTGTTTACAGTTATCAAACTCGCAATCATAAAACATCTTCAATTCATAGCAAGATGATAGCAGGCATTCAATTTCATGCTAGATGTAAAGACCTTGGCTATCCCAGTTTGTTGTCCAACGCTGCTATCACTTGCTTCTTAAAGGTTTACTAAAATCACGCCAAAAATTCACATAAATATTTACCAATAACTCCAGACATCCGGCAGATTCTAGTCTCCACTGTTCGTGAATGTCTTTACACTACTTATACAAACAATTTACTCAAGGATGTTTTTTTTTTTATCCTTTTTTCTGGCGTCTAGTGGAATTTGCTCCTGACACACAGTTTTTCGATCCTGCATGGGGACTAAAGCTGTACAGTGTCAGTTTCTTGCCCCACTTCCTCACCATCTTTCTTAGGCACTCTAAGACAGACTCCTCATAATCAGGTGTTTATATTAAAATCTTCAGAGTGAATAGCTCTTTCTGTTCTATTCCTCTGTAACCCGTTATCTCAAGTCTCGCCCACATGCTCCTAACTGCCTTGCTATGACCAAATAATGGTCCAGGAACCATCTGGCTGCTGTCATTGAAAAAATGTGGCCAGTCACCTTCATGCTACATGGGCCATTCCTTCTGGATAGGCACAGCTATTACCACAACCATGGTCTACCCCAGGGGTGCACAACTCTGGTCCTGGAGGGCCAATGTCCAGCACAGTTTGGATGTTTCCCTACTCAAACACGCCCACTTAACCTGGCAATTAACAGATAAGTGTAATCAGATGTGTTAGAGCAGGTAAATCACCAAACTCTGCTGGACACCGGCCCTCTAGGACTGGAGTTGTGCACCCACGGTCTACCCATTTCTACA
>JAILXH010227838.1:23369-38388 GCA_023558415.1 Piaractus mesopotamicus | reverse complement strand
TTTTTTTTTTTGTGATACAGAATAATTGCAGTCTGTAAAAGAGTCTAAGAGCAAGAGCACAACAACAAAATATGTTCTTGTTTGAATAGAATAGAATCTGTTAACTTCATTTCCCCATTGACTTCAATCTAATCAATTATTTAACTCTTCAATTCAGTTCTTTGGTTCTAATCAATCTAATCTAAATTCTGCATGGTCTCAATTTGGGGTGCCCTTTTAAACCCTTCTGATCTTGTCTTAAAGTGAAATCAGACTCTGTCGTACCATTTCTCTTAGTTCTAATCCAATTTGTATTCATGTTTAAGACGAATAATTTCACAGTAACCACCAAACATATTTATCTGTCAGTGTGCATCAAGTTGGCTCAAACCCATATGCATCCTAACATACAGTGGCCTACTGTATGTTCAAATATTGCTACCATATGTGTGTGGTTCAGTTGCCCGCTGTAGCCCATGATGTTTATCTTTTCAGTCCCATGGCCTTGATTTCTCTTTGTGCTCTTTTACAGACTCAGCTCAGGGGACCTTTGGCCTCCTTTTTAATGCAAAGTAGGGAAAATCCCATGCAGATCCTAGGCTTGATCACTGGTGTCATTATGGTCATGGTTGTTGTCACAGTCTTGATATCTACAGTCATGTTTATGCGAACCAAAAAGTCCAACAAGATCTTGCCTTCAAAACGCATCATAAGAAGGAGAGCCAAGCAGCGCAAGCAGTGGAACTTCCAGAACCCATTCAAACCACAGAACAATGGTGAAAATTTCATGATGAAAGAATCTGAAGTTCCAATGGCAGAGAACATCAACTGTAACAACAACAGTGTCGGTACCCGGTGGTCTCCTCCAGCACCCCCGAGAGCCCCCCTGCCTCCTCCACTGCCAGGCTATTCCAGATCAGGGGAACGCTCATGGGCAGTACCAACTGTTTCTGCCTCTGTCGCCTCTAAATCAAAGAAGAGATCCTGCAGACACAAAGAGAACCCTGTTAATACAGCACTGGTTTCTGAGCTCAAATTAAAACTGGAACAGAAGAAGATGACAAACCGGTACTAGTGCTTTGTGATATCTTTGTTTACATTTGACTTGATGTTCACCAAGTTTAAAGAATGTGCAAACTCTGGTGATAATCTGGTCACATATCACCTGAGCAAGCTTTCCTCAAGTGCTGAGTACTAGGACAAGATTCCAGTCAGCAAGATTGCACTCCTGTTTCACTGCCAAGCATGCAAGCAGTTTATTGTGTTTTTTTTTCTAAGGCTTTCCATATTGAGTCAGGCCAACAGGTGAAGCCTGGCCAAAGGCAAGAGGAGTCTCTGCTTTTTCCCTGAGTACTGCACTCTTATGGCTCTGGTAACCCACACCCCCCACCACTAAGGTTCATCCAGAAATGACAACCGTTATAATAACAACAATTTCATCGCTCTGGATAAGAGCGTCTGCTAAATGATGTAAATGTAAATGTAAATGTAAATGTAAACAATATAACAACATAATACCTAACAAAATATGAATACTAAAATGAAATTTAAAAATTACTTCAAAAAAAGAAAATACACCACAGAATGAATTCTTTTTTTCATTTAAGATCATGAATACAGACTCACAAAAAATGAAAGTGGTGCATATTTTGTAGGCTTGATTTATTTAATTCTGAGGTCACGTTAAAAGTATTTCAGATCTCAGTATTGTAAAAGTTGGATATATCTTCACAATGCCAAACTACTTACAGTGACGTGTTGGTTTACAGGAATTTTGTTTTTATAGAGATTTATTTGACATTTTTCACTATTAGATTATTCTTTTCTAAATATATATGTCAAGCCCCAGACCAGGGGTCGGCAACGTGCAGCTCCGGAGCCTCTTTTATTGCCCTGTTGCGGGTCCACAGCAGAATTAGATTTTTATGTAAAAATAAAATGATCCTCCTTAGCAGTAAAATAAAGCTCTGCTGATCGTCCTAACACAGTTTTAACAATAAATGGTCTTAAATGCTGCAGTTAATATATAACTGCTAATTCACCCTTTAACCCTGAAGGTTGGCACGCAGACTGCTGGTCACCATAGCAATGCAGACAACAGTCTTGTCTGGCTAGTAGCTATCGAAAAAGCAAAGAGATTTAAGACGAACATCCATAATTTGGAGACGAATGGACTTATTTGCATTTATAAGCCCTTGGCCAGTTTCCTTAGGTGTTTAATCTGCAATGAGAAACAGTCACACATTAAAAGTTGTGACGCTGAAGTCAGTTTCTCATTTGCCAGCTTCTTATTCGAATTGTCCCAGCTTAAAGTAACTCTGCGTTTTGTATACCTAAATTAGGACATTAGTACATCCCGAGACATATTTACAGCCAAGATGGTAAAATGGACATGAAGTGTTGTGGCTCCCAAGATGGTTTGATTTTTGTTGAAAGGCCAAATGGCTCTTCTTAACATTTGGGTTGCCGACCTGGGTCCTAGACAGTCTGAACAGTTGCAACAATTGTACATTGCTATGTCTTGTTTTGTTTATAAAACGTATTTTTTTTTTTGTATATAATAATTATAATTATAATAAGATTTATACAATTATATTTCCTAAGTATCGTCACTGTGTATATCAAGGTACGTATAAAAACAAAATAGACTTCTATTGTACAGTACGAGGAAAAAACTGCTATGTTGTATGTTTGTTTATATGTCATCTTTTGTAAATAAATTCTTTCAGTGAATACTGATTTTATTAACATGCATCAAGTTTGTTGGCCATCTGGCTAGATTTAGTAAAAGTGTGTATTTGAACCATAAACAGATTTAACTTTGGAACTTCTTATGTTATATTCATAGCTACCTGATTTTAGACTAGAACACAGGGTGAAAAATAGACACACTGGTTGTAAGGAACATGAGAGAAAATGAAGGCAAGAGAGGCATCGCTAGAGTACTCCATCCATTATGATGTTTGCTTCTTCACTGCTGGGTACAGACTGTTTGGAACAGTCGGCATCAACACCACGCGCATTATTTAATGGTTTTGTATTAAATAAATTACTGGCAGAAACCCTAGAAAATCTATTTTAGTTCAGTTTACATCAAAATAATGAGAACAGTAATAGAAATGCTTCCAGTTTAAGGAGTTTGAAGGAACAGACCTGTGCATTAGCTCTTTATTGTGCTTATAGATCAGCACTTTAGTAAGCCTAAACTTTGATTATATTTTGTATAGAATGAGCAAACAGTGTAGCTGCCCTGGTCATTTTTAAGCACTCCATAAAAGACAAAAGTACTCTCACGATCAGGCAATGATGAATTCAAAGTAAAAGCAGCATTGGAGAGAAAAAAAAACAAAAAACAAATGGCATGAAATGATGCCATGTTGGAGTGAGAGGGATTACTAGGTTTTTAAGAGAGGATTACAAACTTGTAAAGTGCATTGATGCACCAGGATAAAAGAAAAAGCCCAGCATTCACAACAAAGATGGACACTTTTATTTTGGGCTTCAAGTAGTTCTGTGGAAACCTTTGGCTGAGGTAACACTTTTGGAGCATGAAATTACCCATGACCTCAAAGAACCACTAGCCCCTTCTAAAGGTCATGTAAGGCTCAATTTGAAAGGGTTTTTTCAGGGAAAGATATCAATATAAAGCTGCGTATAAAGGTTTTTAGTGATTTGGCCATTAAGGCTTGTTAAGTGCTTTGTGAGCTCCCCATGTATTACTAAATGAGTGAATCAGAGTTTACTGATTTTCATACAAATCTGTATTCTACAATACAGGACAATTACTGTCTAGTAACACATTGGCAAGTACATCAGCCTCAGTACTAGCTGTACCTAGCAGAAGTTAAACCCCTATTTGTTGAAAATCAAGTGTTCTTTGCTGAAGATAACTTCACTACCATACGTCATAGAGGATTGGAGCACTCTGGGAGGGGCCAATGGTCTTAAATGAGAGAAAGAGAGAGAATTTGTAGCACATGGCTCTTGGAGCTTTTTCATCAAGTGAACAGTGACATGACTTTAGCAGTGTTTTCCTGAGCCAGATGGTTGTGTTAGTCCTTACGTAGATTTCTGACGCAAATCTACATGACACGTCCCTGATGAATACAAAAAGTGACCTACATGTTGACATAGTGTATAATCTTAATGTAAAATACATGACCAAAGACAGATGCATTGCAACATAAACACATAAAGATTATAAGTGCATTAGCATTGTGACTTGCGCAGTATTTGTTTTAGCACAATGTATTTTATTTTTCATTCTCAGAATGATTCAGTTGAGATTAAGAATACTAAAATTGGCTTAGTGCCTCTTCAGTGTTAAATACAGTTTCATGAATTCATTATCTAACTGTTAAACTGTACTGTTATTTTTAAATATGGGCCTTAAAGTTGTCTATAATAAAAGTAAAACAGCATCTGTTCAGTTTCATTCACTATAACAGTCGGCCATAATATCTCAGGCATTGGAGACACCACTGCGCCATTTGAATGTAACAAAGTGCTTGAGGAGACCTGTGCCCATTTTAGAAGCTATGGATTTGGGTAGCTATTGGGTTCAGATGACATGGGACAGGCATCAAAAATCCTAATCTTCTTTTATACTAGTGCGCTCGTATTGTATGCATTAAAATAAATCCGTTACATAATAAACCCCTGACTATAGCAAACACTGAACGTACACAAACATCACTGCCAGGACACAGCAATCATACAAATGCAGTGCCAGCTAAAACAGGTCAGTCATATTCAGAATAACAGGAGTTCTCACCACTGCATACATACTGAATAATACTTTTAATATAAGGTATCTTTACTGTACATTTACAAGCACCTGTACTTTAGCATAGAATACTACTGTAAATTATGATGATGTGTACATCATTTAATTAATTATGTACATGTCATCCACTTTACACATGAGTGAAACACTAAACCGGTGCTGTCCAGTTCTTTCCATACCGATGAGGATTATCACGTTCATTTAAAGAACTTTTTAAAGACATCTTTAGGACCTCTCTTTTTTACATTTTAATGGTGATGGCATTCTTAACTAGCTCCAGTTTTGGGAGAGTGCATCTCAAGAATCTGTCAGACTGGGCGTAGAGCTTTATAAGCTGCATCTTTTGAAGTTTTAAGGATACAGTTTGTTCTCAAAGCGCCATGTGATGTGAATGAGAAAATGCCCTGTAGCAGATCTGGTTATATCACCACATGCTTTTTCGATTGTTGCACATGAGTTGCATATCAGTTTTGTCTTCAGCTCCATCTGTGGGTCACCCCAGCATGATGAACATTTCAGATACACAGTGCAGTTGAAGCCAATTTTATATTAATCCTGGTCTCAGTGGAATCAGTAGAGCTATATTGTGGGTTTGCAGTCAAATTTGGTTTTCTGTATCCTGTCATCAGACCTCCTGCGGGTCTTGCGGCCCTCGCTGGAATCCTTGCAGAGTCCTTCATCGCTGGCAGCCTGCAGGCTATCGAAGGTCCCCTGCCCCTCGTCTGGTCTGTGTGTTTGCTCTGCTCGCCTCCAGTTCCTCCACATCTCCATGCCACGCTCAAAGCAGTAGAACTTAGTGTCAGTGGTGCAGGCATACATTCCTGCTGGCACGGCCAGAACCATGGCCAAAACAATGACCACAATGTGAATGAGCTTCTCCCTCTGCTCCATTTGGCTCATGTCACTGCCCGTCACAAACACAATGCACTGACCATTTCGGGGAGCTTGGTTCTTCAGAGTCACACAGATGTCATACTTGGTGGCCGGCAGCAGGTCTGCGACTGAGTAGGTGTTGATTCCTGGGCCGATGTAGATCAGCTCCTTTTTGGGTGTATCATAGCGGCCAAAGTGGATGGTGAACCAGGTCTCTGAAGGTTTCTCCATCACAGCATACCACTCGATAGTGATGCCGTAAACAGTCTGCTTGGCAATACGGATGTCAATGTAAATATTCTCCTCAGTGGCTGCAGCAGGAAAAGCTGGGGAAAGGGGATGTGAGCCATCAGGAGACTTAACATCCACCAGAATGCTGACCGACGCATTTCCGATGAAGTTGTTGGCTGTGCAGGTGTAGACACCACGATCGGCTAGGTGAAGGGATGGAATGACCAGCTCAGACTTGATTGTGTCTTCGTTCACACGGATCTGAAACTCTTTGGACAAATGACACAGTATTTAATCACAAACACAACATAGGTAGTTTCACATTCTGAGTGAAATGTTTTAAAGTGCAAAAAGGTGAATTCTGCTGGCTTTTTTTCTGCATACTTCAATCAGTGAGATGTAAATAAAGTAATTCAGAGCGATTTGAGATGAAATAGCTCATTGTAGAGCAATGTCCAGACATTAGAGAGGTGGTGATAGGAACCAGGAGTTGTAAAGTCTATGCTACGAATATGACCACTTTATTTAGTTTACAAAATGACCAGTCCACCTATATATGTCTTTAGAGTTTTTGATATACAATATTGATAACGGTGAAAGTGGTGAACCTAAAAAAAAAAAAAAAGTTTTCTTTGGGGTCTATTTTGCCTCACAACATCTTGCACATACCTCTTCACCATGAATGTACGGGAAAAAATATGATGTAGGCCAAAACCTAAGAACTATCACAAACAATGTCTCAAACGTTCTGCATCATATTTAAAACCATTTCATGTAATAGCTTTCTGTGAGGGAGCTTTTAGAAGCATGAAACACTTCAGACATTTGGTTCCTATCATCACCGCTGTGAACGATTTAAGTTTCCCTACAATGGAGCATTTCACACCAAACCACTCTGCACTACTTTGTTTACCTCATAATGATTTAACCGCTTAAATGGCCAGGGCACGCAGGCAGGCCCAAAGCTTTGTTATACAATTCTATAACCTAAGAACAGCTTAACTAGTTTATTAAAGTCCCTGCAGTTACTGAATAATAAGCCTTAGTATGTAATATGCCTGGGATTTTAAGGGGTTAATTAAGCACAAACACAAGCTTGAATTCTCCAAATTCAGATTAAATACAAATTAAGTGCAGATGCTACCTAATAAGGGACATAAGCAGAGTCCCCTTTCAACTTCTGGGTTATTACTGAACTATTACATCGGCTTTTCATTGCAGGGCTGAATGTTTCTGACCACAGAAGTTAACTGTTCCAGGGGCATTTCCACACAGACACGCTATGGAACAATTAAAAACTGGGCTCAGTGTGGTTTTCTCAACACGGTTAGCTACCTGTGCTAAGGGCCACAGAACTGTACAGTGGGATGATGTGGCTATTCGCTGATTGATTCTACTCTAATGCTAATATTTTGCTACCGCATCCATTATTTCAAACCCAAACAAGTAAGTTCTGCTCACATGGGCACTGAATAAATGAAAGCAGGAGTTTTTATAGGCCACTAGCTAGGAGAGAAGAGCTGTCTAGCATTGGCTTAGCTAGGAGGCTACAGATCTAAACACCACAAGACAGGTTTGATCTCAGCTTTCTGTCCCTCTAGCACCAGCTGCTTGACTTCACTTCCTCAGACTTGAGTCATGATCTTCTAACCATGCATCAGTAAACCTTCTGATGGTCAGAATTAAATCTATTCTGTGGTCAGCAGAGCTAGTAGCATGCTAGCTAAGCTAACGCTATTCAACTCCTCTCATCTGGTTAGCAGCGCCATGTGACATTTTGCAGTTGTTGTTACACTGAAGCTTTGACATTTGTTGAATGGTGGTCATGAAGGTCCATAGGAGGCTAGAGCCAGCCCTGCTTGTGGGTCTAATTTGTACAAGCTTGTGCACAAAGCTGTGAAACTATGCCAGTGTCATTATATAAATTGAGGTGTTACGACTCATAATTACAGAGTATAGTTTTAGTCAGCTTCATTACTCTGTCTGTTCTTAAAAATAAAGGTTCCTGAATGGTTCTTGGCTCTAGATATGTAGGTCCAAGAAACATTTTACACAACGTGGATGTCCTTGAAAGTTTCAAAAGGTTCTTTACACTTGCCATCTCGTTTACAAAACTGATTCATCAAAGAACTATTCACTGAAAGGTTCTTCAGGGGATCAAAAGTCATTCATCTCTGGCATCACTCTAGATTGTTCTATTTTTAAGAGTGTATAATGATAATATGGGACTGAGTTTAGCGTTGCATCTTGATTAGTGATTCATGGTTGGTCGCATGAGGCCTTAGAACTCATAGATAGGTTCGTCCCCATGAAAGACAGAGGACTCCTATCATCACTGGAACACTTAGATGCAAATTGGTCATACAGATATCACTTTCGTACACATTTCCCCATCTTAGTTAATACTTAAACCCAAATACCTAATTTCCAGTGAAATATCTGCTCGTCGGTAAAGGAAACGTATGCTGACATGTTGACATGGGAATAAACCTTACCATGAAATCCTCTTAGTATCTTAAGGCCATATGTCCACCAGACAGCTGGTTCTGGTCTGGCCATAGCAAAGCACGGAAGAGTGATGTTCGCACCCAGCGGCATGGTGATGTTGGTGGATGGGGTGGTCGCCACTGGTTTTGTGCACGTCTTCAGCTCGATTTCATGGAAAAATTTGCCCGCCATGTACTCTGGACCACTGCATGTCAAGTAGGAGTTCATCAGAATGATAGGTGGACTAAGCGATGTGACGAACTCAACAAAACCTTTGAGACGGCAGTCACAGACCCACGGGTTATCATGGAGCGCCAGAACCACATTAGGAACAGCAGTTTCCCCACTTTTAAAGGCCGTGTCACACACAGGCCATTTTAAGAAGACCTCTTTCGACGTGACTGTAAGCTGATTGAAGGATAAGTCTAAGTAGGTCAGACATGGCAAAAATTTCAGTGCATGTTCAGGGAGAACATCAAGACGATTGTGCTTCAAGTCCAGAATTTTGAGTCTGGGCGTGTCTTCAAACGCTGTCCATGGTACTGACCGCAGTTTATTGCCTTCTAGCCTGAGCTCTGTCAAATTACTTAATCCTTCCAGACTCTTTATGTGGATGATAGTGATGTCATTGAAGTTTAGCCAGAGATGTTCCAGCGATTTATAACGAGAGAAAGCAGACTTGGGGATTTCAGTTAGATGGGACTTCTCAATTCTGATTTTTGTGAAATCTTCAGGCATGTCTTCAGGTATCCCTGATATAGCTGTTTCCATGCATAAGAGAGACCTAGAATGAAGAGATTGAAGGAAATGTTTTTAAAAGAGAACCTTTTTCATCCATTGGCAAATTAAAAGGCAAATTAGGCCCTAAAAAGTCATGTCACTGAGTTTGATTGAGCGGTGGTGATTTATGATCTCCAGCACCACACATTGTTTACACTGCTCTAATACTTCTCACAGAATTTAAAAAAAAACAAAAAAAAAATAATAATAATTAATTATGGCCCATAAGATGCTATACACATATAGCATAGCTTAAGCTTAACAGTGTAAACAATAAAATGTAGAAGGTATATGAAAACACAGTGCTCATCTACTGAGTCATTTGTCTAGTAAAGGCTAATAGAACTAACCTTCCATGGCGATTGCTTGTACAGGTGCATCCAGTCAAACACTCAGAATGGCTTGAGTTGGTGTGATTTACTGAAAGAAGCAACAAGCCCAAGCCAAAAGCTTTGAAAATGGTATCCATAGTCATGTAAAAGTCACATCCACATCGTGTTTGCATAGAGCATGTCAACAGGTACAGTCGACTAAATCCTATTAAGAGTAATCCTTGACGTACTTGGTCAGGCACAGGGGAATACACAGTACTAGGTTTGACTCAATATCAAATGAATAGGTTATTGATTAATCAAGAATCCTTTAAAAAAGTCTTACTGTTGCTATAAGCAGTATGAGGTGTGGCAGTTGCTGTTAGTAGACTATATGTAAAGAAGGTTGTGGATGTAGTAGCCTGGGTTGACTGTGTTGCTGCTTTGTTACCATGTCACTATTGTCAGTCAGCAGTTTGCTGAAAGAAGTCAGACTTTGTGTGGATTCATATAAAAAATCTTTATTTCTATGTTATGAAACACACTGAGGTTTGGGGTATAAAACAAAGTTACAACTGTCAGGATAAATCAGTGGCACAAGTTACACATATTCTAAAAATCTGAATACAGAAATGTTGCCATAATCTAAAAATCTCATAGAGTTTCATAATCCAGCAACATTTTCCTAATAATGATAAAAGCACAATTAAATAGTTATTTGAGTTAGTGCAAATTATTCAGTTCAGAAATCTATTTGTAGATGATTTTCTAATTTATTTACAAAATGTAAGCTACATCATTGGTATGCAAAGATGAATACAGTTGTAATATACACAGAAAGTACAAGGATATATACATTACATACAGTCAGTCAATTACTTGTTTCCCTTTAACCATGGATCAACATCTGAATGATCAGTTGTTCATGTGTGCGAAGACTGCTCAACCACAACCCCACCACCAGCCAGATGGCTTAGCCTTTTAACTAAGTCCATGAGTATAGTAACTGAGAGCACGAGTGATCCAAAGAAGAAAGCCTCTTCCTTTAGTGTCCTTAGTTACTGTGTGAAGTATCCACAGATTTCTTTTAGGAATGCTCAGCCAAGTACTGCTGGTACAGATTGTGTGCACTCAGATACTGGGGCTGAGCCTGGATACTTAGGCTGTGTGGTGGAGCGGTGGCTGAGGGAAATTGTCAGCAGAAGTATTCGTTTGGCTGTCCCTCAATCTTAGCGGTGGACTCAGAGTCCAGGCTGGATCTGGCCGACAGCAGTCTGTTGGACTCCTCTGGGTTCATTCTGTTCAGGTATTCCCCCTCCAGGCCTTTGGCCTTAGTGCTCGGGGACAGAGTCTCAAACGTCACATATGAGTCCTGAATGTCTTTGGACTTTTTGCCCAGAAATTTCTGGATTTTCCTCTTAAGCGCCCCGCAGCAGACGATCACAGTCAGAGGCACAGCTATCACACAGGCAACCGTGATTACAACTACATTAATGAGCTTTTGGGTCCCATTAGCGCTCGCCGCCGCATCTGTTGAGAAGATTACACACTGCTCCTTTTTGGGGATCAGGCCTTTTACGCACACGCAGGCAATGTATTTTGTTTTTGGAACCAAGCCCTCGATGATGATCCGGTTGTTGCCTGGACTGACATTAATTCGGCGCATGTCCCTCTCGCCAAACACAGCATAGAGCACACTGAAGGCGGTGGTGTTCTTAGCCTTTGGTGCTCTCCAGTTCAGACACACTGTATAGTCTGTATCTCCAATCACCTTGACTGAGCGGACCACTCTGTCAGGGTCTTGTTGCAGAGAGGATGTGTTGGCTGCGAGGTTGCTCAGATTGGTCTCTAGGAGTCCATCAGGACTGGTTGGTTGCGCGTTTGTCCCACTGTCTGCGACACTGTCACTCTCCATGCCTGGATAAGGGCCGGTGTAAACCACAGGGGCTACAAGTGCTGAAGCAGGAGAGGGTCTTGGAGAAACATACCTGGCGATAAGTTTTTCTTGATAGGCTGCCTTCACAACAGGGTTCGGCTTCTTTCCTTTAACTTTCTTTAAATTTCCGGTTTGATTTTCTACCTTTGGAGAGTCACTTATGATCAGAGAAATAACTGCCTCCGCGCTTCCAGCATAGTTTGTTGCCTTGCAGATGTATTTCCCAGAATCACGGAAGGAGACTGCAGGTACACTTAGGATAGACCAAACAATTCCCTCTTTAGAGTTCTCTTGCTGAACTGCAAAATAACAGAAAGAAAAGAGCACAAATGCTAGCCAATTTTAATAAAATGCAAGCCAATAGTATTGTGTAATCACATTCATTAAAACAGTTTGCTTCCATGCCAGCTCTTTGTGTAATTATGTTGTATTAATGCTGCTGGCTAATGCTTCTTAACCACCCGCCACTGTGCTGACTCACCTGTCCCATTCAGTGGCTTCCCATCTGCCCTCCTCCAGGCCAGCTCAGGGATGGGGACCCCGATGGTGCCACAACGCAGCAGCACATTGTTGCCCACTGCACTCCTGACCCTGGCTACGGCAGTATGAACTCTGGGGCTCTGGCATCGTCTCAGCTCTGCATCACTAAACAGAACCCCCGACAGACTCTCAGGATCAGCACACCTCAGCCTGGTGTCAATGAAGGCCACGGAGAGTGAGGGAGACTTCTGGAACTGCACCAGGTCATACAGCCGGCAGTCACACAGCCAAGGATTGTCATGGAGCCCTGTAGTGGAATAGAAGAACAATGGGCTTTTTAATTTTTTTTAAGTAAGTGTCAGGGCTGCAATGCTCCGAATTGACTTGATTCAAAGGAGTACATCATTTCCAAATCTCCAAAAACAGTAACTTTACAGGAGATGGAAAAACTTTTTTACATTTCAGTGTAAGTTTCATGTAAGTTAATGTAACAAATATTTTCTATTTCTATACATACAAAAAAGAAAAAAGATACTGTTCCTACAGTAACAATATACTACATCAACACAATTTTTTAACACTTACTTTAGGCAATAATAATTGTCTTATATATTTAGTGTAATACATATTACATGTGAAAATTACATTACATGTGGCAATTATGTGCAGATATGAATCACTTGATGTGTCTTATCCAATCATTTATAAATAAATAAATAAATAAATAAATAAATACTGACCAGTTCTACCACAATTTCTGTTATGTTTGTAAATGATGCTCAACTTCATTAGAAACCCTCTCACTCACCAAGAATCATTTTTGAACTCTCTGCTCCCTGCACGGGTTTGATTGTTAGCCAAGTAGAAAGGACTTCAGACGGCACCGTCAGCAGGCTGTTGCTGGAGAGGTCCAGGTATGTTAAGTTCTTGATGTACAGTGCGGCCTCGGGCGGGACAGAGGAGAGCTGGTTGTTGTGCAGATCGAGGAGTCTTAGGCTCGGCATGTCCATTAACGATTCCCATGGAAACGAAGTGAGGGAATTGCCATCGAGCCTCAGCTCCTCCAGACTGTACAGGCCACGGAAACTGGCCGTGTTCAGGGAGGACAGCACGTTGAAGGACATCCACAGAAATTCCAGGTTGGAGAGGTAGTTAAAAGCTTCACTAGGGATCCTCTTGATGGCCGTTTTTTCTATTCTAAGTTTGGAGGTGTCGGCGGGGAAGCTGGCAGGCACCAGAGAAATCTCAGGGTCATTACAAATCACGCTCCTGGACAAATACAACAGAGGGAAGAGATCATTCATGTTTGAATTTAGAAACAAGACATGAATAGAAAATTTGGTCTGTACTGTTTACAGGTCCTTATACATCACTGGAGAGACTCAAAAAAGTATGATGAAGACAGAAAAAGAAAAAGAAGAAATGATGAAGAGGTCCCTCACAATGTTTTAAAAAAGAAATTTTGTATTCCAAAATAATTACAGGTTTCATGCAAATTTAATGCAAATAAAATACACCAGAAGCATATTTTGTGTTGTTAGAAAAATTGTAATCAAGTTCATCACTTTTTTTACTGTGGATGCAGACAAATGGAAGAGCAGTTAAACTCACCTGGCTCTGGATCCATCACTCAGGCTGTGATAGAAGCAGCTACACTGAGAAGGACAAGAGCTCCACACCAGCGGAAATTCCCCAGATACCAGCAAAAGCCCCAGAAGAAGTGCGAGCTTCATGGTTTTACCTCTTGCTTTTCAGCAGCTACCCCCCCAGGAACTGACTCAGAAATCTCAGCTTCCTTTAGCATTTATCGAGATATGTGCAGCATGTCGTCGTCCCTCTGCCTCAGCGTCCCATAGTGATCTGACTGCCGCCAGTCCCCAGATAAAAAGGACAGAGGGGGATTAGTGAAAGGACGCGCGTTATTTTCATTTAGATGCGTATTGCATCTTAGAAGCGGATAGGCTACACAGAGACGTGGCTGTTTATTATAGGCCTAAAATACTTCCGAACTGCTCATAATGCATGCATGATTTTTTTTCCTCTCACTCTTAATCCACCCCTTTTCATAACACACACACACAGACTTTTTCAGTGCTATCGTGACAGATAAGCTCATAATTTCGCTACATATTTCAGGACGTGGCTCAAACAGCACTTGTAAACAGAGCCAGTGGACATCAGTTCACATGTGTTCACTGCTAGGAGGTTTATATGTGGTACTGCCAACGCAGTTTAAATTTCACTGAAACTGTAACTGGGTAATATTGCATTGATTAAAACCCGTGGAGTTTAGATTCAGACTAAACACTGTCAATTTAACACTGTCCAAATAATACTGTAATTAGAGTTCTACATAAATACAAAAAATATTTTTAAATGTATCACAGTCAGAAGTAGGTAGGGCAGGATAAACCCATATTCAAGTCAAATTACTGTGGTGAATTAATGACTCAAGTATCTTTTCAAAAAAACTAACTAAAAGTACAAAACAGGAAAAAAAAAAAAGCTTCTTAGTGTATCCAGCATCTATCAGCATAGAGACTGAAGTTTGTTAGGCACCATTATTCTCTGTCTGGATCCTTTTGGCCAGATAAAATGATAAACCTTAAGATGAGATTTGAGACTATTCACAGAGCTCTACAGATGTTGTCACCAGTGTAACACAATGGATTTAAACACAAATAAGTAATAAATGGAAATGAGTAAAACGTTCACTTCTATACATGAAGAGATGTAAGCATATTACTTGATAACTGAACACTCAGAAAAGTCCATCAACTGGGTAAATAGAAGAGAATGAAGAGGATTGTGATACTTTTTATCTCTGTTGCCAGTTGTTTATGCTGCTAACTTTCAAACTTTTTTTTTTATAAAAGATACCTATATTTGTCTGTTGCAAATAACAATAATGGAGAAATCTGCTGTTTACTCACAAAACAAGCACAAGCAAGTTTGTGTCAAATACAAAGCGTTCTGTTTTTACCTCCTGTCTCACTATGGGAGTAGGTTGTAACAGTAGGTGGAATATGATGTTCATTTGCAATGGGCATTTTTTCAGATTTTTCCTAAATTCAGAACAGTGAACAAACAGGAAAGACATTGATAGTGAGCCTATTAATCCACACCAGAACATTGTAAACATGTAAAACTGTCTAG
>JAILXH010227739.1:16395-29672 GCA_023558415.1 Piaractus mesopotamicus | reverse complement strand
TCTCTCTCTCTCTCTCTCTCTCTCTCTCTCTCTCTCTCTCTCTCTCTCCTACCCCTATTTCTGTCTTTTCCCCTTCTCATTTCTCTTTCTCGTACTCTTTGAATGTCTCTTTTAAGCACACGTGCTCTGTTAGTCTGCAGGTTTGAGGCCGCTTCATTTAGATTTGATTGGTATTTCAAACCTACATTTGGTGACATACAGTCTATTGCAAAAGTTTAAACACCCCTGGTCGAATTACAAATTACAAATTGCTTCATCAGCAGAAAAAAAAATCATATAGCGTCAGCCCACAATTCTCATATCAGTGCACCCTAAAATAAAGAATTTACAGACATCACGTCATTACCCGTTAGTTTTCTAACTTAGCACTGCAAGAAGAAGAGTGAACTTCCCAGTCTACAGAGATGACACAGGGGGTTAACTAAAGCACTCAAAGTACCACTGATGCCTCATCTGTAAGCTGTAATCATTTTCAGCCTGTTATCATTTTATATAATCGTGGACTCTGAAAATAGTGAAAACAAGTAAACTCAGTGTATTATGTTGTTCAGGGTGAGATGTGTGCAGTGCTATGACGAAAGAGCAAATGATCTGGGCCATATTTGTGTCGAAAAAATGATCCCTTATTTAAGTCCTTTACTTCCTTTTACAGCATGCCGAGTCATCATTACTGTAAGGTTTTGATTTTTCTATACACTCTTCCATTTGCTTGCAGAAACTTTGTGTTTATGTTCTAAGCTGTAATATACAGTTGAATGCAAATGTTTGGTCAAATTACATAATTGTTTGATTTTTTAAGTGAAAATAAGTTATTACATCCTCTACGGAGAACATGCTTGTTAAAAAAATGTTCTACAAATTTCTATTTATTTGCCAAGTTTAACATATTGGAAAAAATAAAGCATGAAATCAAAAATGTGCCAGATTTTTTTCACAGGCCATATTTTATGTCTTATGTTTTCCCAATATGTTAAATTCAGCAACTAGACAGTAATTGTGCATTAAAATGTGCAGGAGTGTGTTTTCAGCGGACGTGTTCACTTATTTTCACTTAGAAAAATTAAAATGTCATTTGACCAGGGGCACCAAAACGTTTGCACACTACTGCACACAGTACTGTTCAGAAGCCTCATAATAAGCATCTGAGAAAATGATATGTAAAGCTGTTTATCAGGCCGGTAAGAATGTATTTGTTTAAATAAGTAAGACTAGACTATTTCCAAAGCTCTCTTTGAGGGGTCCAGTATTTACAGTTACCCTCTACTACCTAGTTTATCTAATCAGTCATTCTGAAATCAACCATGCTGCTGGTTAGGGGTTTAGTAATGAATCGTGATGTTGTGATATTGTGTGATATTGGAGTGCAAAACAGTGACAGTGTGTGTCGTAGACATAAAAATTCTATTGATTATGATATCTAATGCATCTGTGTTGTGTGAACATCAAAGTTTACGAACATTCAGCACCACTGATTAACTCACTGTGGCACTCCTCCTGCCTTCAGCTCTGTCATTAATAAGCTGTGTAACAACATGGTTATAGTCATTTTTCTCATTATGTGAATTGTTTTGAAAATGTCATTAGAATACAGAATTAAGAACAAAGTTTCATGACTCGAATTGAATTGTGAGGGTATCGTTGTGCCGTTGTGTACTGCTGATGATATGCTTTTTTAATAACAGAGTTTAATGTAAAATGAAAACATTGTTACAGCTTTAAAACATACCATTCAGTCCCCAGTCCACACAGTTCATATATGGAGTCCAAGCTGCAAAAACAGCCCATTTTGAATTCATTGTTTTTGTGGTGTCATAGATCCACCTCTTCAGCCTACAGCAGTTTAGCCCTGCCCACTCACAGTTAAGCCCTAAGGAGTGTTTCAGCCTAGATTGCTTTGTGAATGAGACACAGGGCAGCCAATCAGCTTGGTTGTATTTACCTATATAGGCCTTAAAGGTGCAGTAACAAAAACATCATGACAACAATATTATGACTTTTTTTCGTACATAAACCTTACGGATGTCATAAGTGGACCTCAGTAAAACATTAAAATACTGTAAAAATGTGCTATATGAACTCATTCACAAAGCCGTGTGATGGATGAAGTGCAGCAAGAAGTCAGGAAGCAAAACTGTCTAACTGTATAGCTGTGCTGTTCTAACCAAGATATCAGTAATGGCTTTTATAAATATCCATAAAATGTTCTTCTCTGTCTCAGACTTTTGTGTGATACTGTGTGTAAGCGCTGGTTTTTGTGTTGTTCCAGTTTAAGCCTGTCTCTCGGTGCAACTCTGTAATCTTTACGTGTTGTTTTGTGACAGTTTCAGCTTTGCCTCGCTATGGCGCTGTGGATGCAAATTTCCCAGCAGCTTCCACATCTATCCAACCAGACCCTGAGCGAGCTCTACCCGGACACGTTCCCCATAGACGTCAGGCACTACCTGGCCAACTGGATCGAGGAGCAGAGATGGTACAGTAACATAGCAATTCGCTTAAATAGCATAAATAAGAAATGTATTAAATATACCAACAGCTTCCAATATATTCTTTGAACCGTATTGTCACTGACGTAACAAAACCTGGTATGTCTCAAATAGAAACTTCATAGGAAAAGAAGAAAAAAAAACTTAATGTATGTTGGTGTAAAGAGATTTCATTCCAAGTTCATGTGGACCGTTTCTCTTCGTCCTTTATCAAGTAAAATCCAGACAGTAAAAAGAGCAATGGCAAATAGTGGAAAGAAAAAAGAACACAAAAACGCAGCGTGATGAGGTTTTGATATGACCACAGTGATGTGCATATTTTTCCTGTGGGTCCTCTCACTAACATTAGAAAAATACCTGAACTGATAGCCAGGCTGTGTGATGGATTGCAGTGGTTCAGTAGTGGGCAGAACTCACTGTTTGTTTTTTTAGGCTTAACTTTTGCTTTGAGTTTCCAACAGAAATAGTCTTTGATATGAAGCAATGGTGGCCGATATGACAGTCTGTTATGAGTGTCCTAGATTTATGTTGTTGATGTTGTTTCTCATTGCATACTTAAAAAATACAGATTTAGGCCATTTGTAGAGAGCATTTGAACTTGTTAGCAAATCTGAATAATAGATATAGATATCGTAAAATGCATTGTGTGATTGAGCTGTTGGAATAAAACTTGTATCCCCAAAAAAGTATCTTTACAGAGGAAGAAAAAAGTCTTCTTCACTTTCGTTGTATGTTAATGGGACAAGAGTTTATTCTAAGTCATTTTGAACCATTTCTCTTGGTCCATTCGTCATGACTTTTGACACAAGGGAGGTTTGCCACCCAGCACTCCTATGACAGCATGGTCAGTGGCAGGACGGCACATAGCCCCCCCTTCAAGGATCAGCCGTCCCTGCAACTTCACAGAGTTCAAGCAGAGTCCCTGGGGCAAGTAATGTTTGCCCCCGGTCCTTCTTTGCCTATACGCCACAATATAATTCATGATTTTATATGCACCACATACGAAGGAATGGGCGGTATGACGATAATTTGTTGTTATCGTGGTACTCAGTATGCTTTTCTAAACATGTTGTGGACATCATCAATATTTACAGAACTCTGAAAAACTGCATGTTTCATTAGAGAGTATAGTCAGTCCTGTTTAATTGGATTAACTGCATGTTAAATGTTGAATACAAGTCATTGTATTCATAGTTTTTGATAGCATTTTAAAGCATGAGACTTCTAGCATATTTTTGATTCTGTGTCAAGATATTGTGAAACAAATGGTGCATTTTTATTACGTATCACTATTTTTCCATATCGCCCACCATATATATGTTTAGATTTTACCAATATTTGATGATCCTATTTATTGTACTCCAGAAGAGCAGAGCATTTGCGTACTGTCAGAATTTTATTAATTTTACTGCACTTGTAACTCTCCATAAATAAGTGTTACATTTCTCGGTAATATTAATGGAGGTAGGTGTAGTTCCAGTTTCTACAGGGTAAGGATTTGATGTGCATGTCTTTGTCTCAGGGAGGACTTTGACCTGGAAAATGTAGAGCAGGAGCCCCTGGCCCGGCGGCTGCTGGATCAGATGGTGGAGCTCCTGCATGAAGTGGCCTTCCACAACCCCAATGTCGTGGAGAGGGTCAAACTCCAGCACATCAGCCGAAACATGGTACTCATATCAGATCTTTCGCATGAAGCCTGAACACATGGATCGTAATGTGAAACACATTCGAATTGCTTGTGTTCATAAATGACCTAGACCTTTGTCTTCTGTCCAGACAAAACTAAAGGCCTTTTATGTTTTGCATGAACACGTCACCTATATTTGATATAAGACAGTGTACTATTGTATTACTTTTTGCAGTTTTAGACATGTACAATACTGTGCAAATGTGACCACTCATCATTTATTTCCCGTAAAAACAGTTATTCATTTTTCAAGAGATATTTCTGAGGACATTAGATATCCGATAATTCACTTGAATGAGAAAAGTCAGAGGAAAATAAGTGAAAAAAACAGGAGTTTCCACTGCGCAAGACCTGCTAGACCACCAAAAGTGTCCCTATCAGATAAACAGCACTTAAAGCTTTCATCTTTGAGAGAGAGGAGAAAATCAAGCTGCTTCATATCTGAGAAAATTGACAGGTGCTTCTGTCAATCCTTCCACTGTGAGAAGACAACACTATGGGTCTGAAAGGATGTGTAGCTATCAAGAAGCCATTACTGAGAAAAGGAAATAGACAAAAAAGAAGAAAATATGCAAATCACCAAATGTGTTTCAGATCAGTTGAATTGTGAGAAGCAGAAAATGTAACCGACTTCTAAGACTGAACTTTGGAAAATTGAAGATGTAATAAAGGTGGACACACCAAACTGAAAAAATCTGATATTATATTTAGTTGTTGAGGCTTGTGTAATTTTCTGTTAAATATGTTTTTGCCCTTGTGCTGAAAAATGTATCACTTGTGCTTAATGGCCATTTTGACTGGAAATTAAATACAGTAAAAGTAAAGTGGTCTCTAACTTTTGTGCAATACTGTACAGAAGCCAGGGAATTCTCCATTGGCTTTTATAAAGTACATGGACTATTACGACAAAGCCTGCATAATTATTGTCATATATAACATAACATAGTAGTTTATTTTTTATCCATAGTTCTATTTGGATTACAGTTTGGCAGCTTATTGTTTTTTTTTATTCTGTGAGTGTAGAGACCCAAACCACTTCACCTGCATAGCTCATCCAGTCCTGCTCATTGTGCCTTTACTTTTAGTCACAAAGGTGCAGCCTAACCTGCTAAACTACTTTTCAGAGCATGTTCCAGACCCAGCCAATGCAGCTGGTGAGGACAGTGAGGGATATTCTAAGGAAAGAGAGACATCTGCTTAGACAAGCGGTAAGCCGATACGTTTCTCCCAGGATGCACTGGGAGAGTTTATCAGTTTGTACTTAAACTGAACCCTGTGTCAGTTGTGCATTCGTTCACTTTCAGACTAAAGTTGTTTTGGTGGTTGCTCACTTTTTTCCTTAGCCAATGCAACCCTTCCAGCAAATACCGGCCCCAGTCAACGGCACCACGCAGCCCCCCAGAGAGGCCAGCAACCATGACGTGGACACACTGGTGCTGAAGGTGCTGGAGATTCAAAGCTGCCGTCAGCAAATCCACCAGCTACAGGAGGAGCTGAACTGGGAGAAACAAGAAGCCGAGCCAATGCAAGGTACAAAATCTGCTCAAACGCTCAACCTTTCTCATTCCACCGTCAGCATGGCTGACGCTAATGCTAATACATTAGCCTGAAACTAATATTAATGATGTAATATATTCATACATTACATTCCATGTACATTCAATATTACTGGTTGTTTTTACATCATGACTTACGTACAGCTTTTAGATCAAATGCTATAATGCTCATTTTCAGTGTTCATAATTTTATTTTTGGGGGTCTGCTATAGATTTACATGCTTCATTGTTCAAAAAACACATTATTTTTTTAAAAACTGTGCATCTCCATTCGCCTTCTGTCTAAAACGCTATCTTAGAGCTCCTGTGTCTTTAAGCCCAGCCTTCTGATGAGCTCATTGTGTTCTGATTGGTCAACTGCCTGCAAGACAGGCCCTTCTCGCCTGAGCAGCTGTAAATACCACTATGGCTATTTCTCCAACAGCATTGGTTCTGCAGTATGAGTTTGAGCCAAAATCAGATCCTGAAAGTCAGGTCAGCGTCTTCTTGACATGGCTACAGAACTGAACAAATTGTTCCTGGCCTCCAGTAGTTGCGGTGTGTGAGAGTGTGCCAGGCTTGGCGGTAGGTGGGAAAAGGATTACAAGATTACAAGATTGCAACGTCTTATAACAAAGGAAAAGGCCTTGAATTCCAACAAGGCCTTTCAGGCAGCTGAGAAAAGTGGTTTCTGTGGAAGAGAGTTTCTCCCTCTGGTGTGTATTTTAATCTTTGTCATTTTGCAGACCGTTTACATGCACGAAAAGCTAAATGACATTCTAAAGGAAAGGGAAAACCAAAAAAGCATAGTAGGTCCCTTTTAATTAGTCCTTTTATCATACAGTATGCTGTCGTTTGCCGAAGTTTGGGCACCCCTGGTCAAATCAAATGTTTTCTTGATTTTCCGAATTCCGTTAACACCTCCTCTATAGAGAACACACTTGAGCACATTTTGATACACAATTGCTGTTTATTTGCTAAATTGAACATATGGAGCATTATGGGGGCATAAATGTAGCCTGTGCAAAAGTTATGTCATGTTTTATTTATTTCCAATATGTAAAATTCAGCATATAATAGAACCTGTACAATAAAATTAGCTGAAAAGTGGCATATTTAAGTTTGATCCATTTAGAGGGGGTGTTCACATACTTAAAAAAATCAACAAAACATGTAGTTTGACCAGGGGTGTTCAAGCTTCTCCATACAACTGTATGTGCTTTGAGAAGGTTCAGCATTAACGCTCACCTGGTTGCCCGGCACGGCAGTGGTGAAATCATCATGAGGTCATTTTCCTATTCAGACAAGCTGACATTCAGTAAAATATAGTTTTGACTTTTCTTTGAGGGACAGTTCATTCTGTAAACAGTGTACTAGATGCTGCCTGCTTTCATAAGCAAACACCTCCTCACTGCGGAAAAAAAATTGGTGGAATTCAGTTGTGCGGGTTAAATCTAGCCAGTTTAATTGTTGGTTATCATCTGTCCTGTAAAGTGTGATTCAGAATGTTGGCAAGAGTATGCAATGTCGGATTTGGGACGGTTCTTACTGATGACATTTTGCATGCTTTGTAAGTCTTACTCATGCAAAACTGGATGGTTCTTTGCTGACACTGCCATTTATGGAAAGCAGCCATTAGAGTGTTACGAAAAATCTCTTTGGCATCTCGCATTTATGAGTGAAAAAGGCCTTTTACTCATCAAGAGTGAATGCATGTGATAATGATTGTAATCAGTAGTACAGAAGAAACACCCTTGCTGCCCATATTCTCACACGACAATAATAGTAAAAATAAATAATAAGAATTCTTTGAAATGTATATGCAACTAAAGTGGCATACAGGTTATTTTATAGATTCTATTTTAGAATAAAAAGAAAACATGGATTGCCATGGAGAGATGTGTGTATGTGTTGTAATTTATTTTTTAGTTTTTAAAAGAATTTTGTTCAGGACAGTTTGGGCATGTAAATAATGGAGTGTAAGTCGAACACACAGCAAACAGCAAGAGTGACGTTGGGTTTATAAGCATTAACATAGATCAAACTTGTCTTTGCTGAGCGTGTTTCAGCATGTTTGTTGTGTGCGTGCTAAGCTAAATCTACTACTTTAGAAATCAACTAAATCCACCAAAAATATTTTTCGATATGAGCTTATTTCCCACTGAGTAAACTCTCTTTAGTTTGAGTGGATTACACTGAGACGTTCCTTTTGAGTGAGTATGTAGTAACAAAATGTTGAGTGGCTGCAGTGCACTCCACTCCAGTGTATTTGAGTGGACTGCTTTCTGCTTTGTAGCGTTTCAGTAAAACCACTGCATGTGATGCCTGTAAAAATATGTGTGCATGTACATAGTCATATGCAAAAGTTGGAAACACCTTCAGTAAAGTGACGTTTTGCAAGTGAAAATAAGTGAACACGTTCATTAGGGAACTCACTTAAATGTGACATTTTTCTGCAAATGTAATTATTTGCTGAGTGTAACATATTGGAATAATATATAAAATGTGCCATAACCTTTGCACGACATATTTAATGTTTTATTTTGCCAGTATGTTAAATTCAGCAAATAAACAGCAATTCTGCATTAAAATGTGCAAAAGTGTGTTCCCTGTACAGGCTGTGCTCACTTATTTTCACTTCGTAAAACAACACACCATGTCATTTGACCAGTGGCGCCAAACTTTTGCATACAACTGTGCAAATGATTGTAGTTCGGCGTAGCTCTCACTGACTAGTGGTGATTAGTACATAGTTGCAGGCTGAAGTGATTAGCCTTCGTCTGCTGTCTCATTAGGGAGAGTGCAGTGCATGCTAGCTTTGTTTAAAAAGACATTAAGAGGGAATACATGGCCCTAACTTTATCACTGTAGTAATGTAAACAGACGTACCCGAGTGAACCCATGCCTCTGTTCGCTTTTGCATGTCCATGTGAGTCATCAGTATTGTGTCTGTTTTTGTGCAAAACATGACACGTCTGTGTGGAGCCTTACTGTTGTCCAGCATCGACTTCTTACAGTACAGCTTTTTTGGATTTAAAAACCATGATAAAACATGAATGAATGTTTTAGGAATTCATGAACAATGAATTTATTACATTTAATTTTTTACTTTTTTTATTCTTTTTCAAATTTATTTTAATATATAAAATGCAATATACACCATGAAGTTTGTAGACACCTGCTCATCAGCGTTTATTCAGAAATCAAGGGTATTGATAGGGAGTTTGACATCCTTTGCTACAGTAACAGCCTCTAATCCTCTGTGCAGGCTTTACACTCGATGTAGGAACGGATTTGATTGCATTCAGCCGCAAGAGCGTTAGTGAGCTGAGGTGCTGATGTTGACTGATTAATGCTGGCACTCCAACTCAACCCCAAAAGTATTGGATGGTGCTCCATCACTCCAGAGAACACAGTTCCACTACTCCAGCCCCTTTAGCCAAAGGTTGACATTAGGCATGTTGACCTTAGGCTCATGTGCAGCTGCTCAAGAATATCCCATTTCATTGGCAGTGCTTTTCTATGGCGATTGTACAAGCTGTCTGTTCAATAGTACATGTGCACTCATGTCCTTGTCTTTATGTTTATGCACCAGAGAAGTAGCCCCAACGAGTTTCGTTATACTGTACCCCCTATGTATGTAAAATGACAATAAAGTTGAATTGAATGAATTAGAAGGGGGTCTGGATACTATCGGATTTATAGGCCTCATTTCCTCTTTAGGTCTGGACAGCTCTGAGCCCAGAGAGTAACTGTTCTGGTGGCATTTCCACGTAGACACAGTTAGAAACGTGGTTACAAACCATGCTCAGTGCGTTTTTCTCAACATGGTGAGGTAAACGTACTCTGGGTCACGGAACTATTCAGTAGGATGAAACAGTGACAAAGATATTTACTGGTTTGTCAGTACTGTGCCAGCACATCTTGCTGAAACTAAAAGACAATTGAATAAATTCGCTTCTGTTACATGAACCACCAATCTAGCAACAACTGCTAAATTTAAAGCAGTGTTGCTAATTAGGAGAGAGGAGCTGGTTACCATTAGCTTAGCAAACATGCTATTAATTCTTCTCACCATAGAACAGGTTCTGTTCTGACTAAAAGAAGCTTTACTGACTCAAGTTTAGATGATAAATGACTCAAATCTGAGGAAGCGAAGTTGAGCGGCTGGTGTTGGATGGGCAGAGACAGAAAGCTGAAACCTGTAGCCTCCTATCTAAGCAAATGCTAACCAGCTCTTCTAGCCTAGTTAGCTTAGCTAGTGGCCTACTAGCTAAGTACAGCTTTGATTCCATCAATTTGTTTCATTCATTACATTCCATGTACATTCAATATTACTGGTTGTTTTTACATCATGACTTACGTACAGCTTTTAGATCAAATGCTATAATGCTCATTTTCAGTGTTCATAATTTTATTTTTGGGGGATTCCATCCACTCCGCTGTTACAAGAATAGACAGTACAAATTCATGTCGTCATGTCTGAAAAAAGCACAGTAAATGGTGTTGGAGTGACAAAGCCAAAATCAAACCTGTTCTGTAGTGTTTTGAGCTTTGGCCTGCTGGGCTAGGCTAACACAAGCATGACATTAGTTGGCTAAAAGTTCCACCACCACAGTACAGACTTGGTTCTGGCTCACTGATGCTCAAATAACACTTGTTTAGAGGATAAAAAAAAAACAAAAAAACTTCTGTTTGCAGTTTTCTTCAGTATTTCCTAGTTCTGATTTAGCAGCACAGCAGACAGAAAAAGAAACCGTAACTGGATTCACAAGTCTGCACCAATGTGGAACGGCACAGTGTGGCCCTGGGCCAAAGTGTACAGTTGGAACAGTTTACATACACTTAGTATAAAAACTCAAACATTTTATGTTCCCATACATTTTCTATTTTAAGTCAATTAGGGGATTTTTTATTTCCATAGAGGGTATTTTCAAAATACTAGCTAGGAGACAGATTTTTCAGGTTTTAGTAACTATATCAGATTTTTATTGGGACAAAAGTTTGCATACCCTTTATTAGTATTTGATGCCATTGCCTTTTAATTAAATGCTTTGGGTCGTCTTTCCCAAGATTCTTATAATATTTTGCCAGACTTCTTTGCCCACACCTCCTGGTGTAATTCAGTCTGGGTTTGTGGGACTTTTTTTTCACTCCAGTCCAAACATTTTCTATGGGATTCAGGTTAGGGATTTGTGATGGCCACTCCAGTACTTTCACATTGTTGTTTCGAAGTCATTTTGTCATAACTTCGGATGAACGCTTAGGATCATTGTCCTGCTGGAAGACCAAGTTGTGACTACAGGCTTATCTTCCCGGCTGATGTTTTGAGGTGTTGCTTCAGTGTTTAATAGATAATACTCTTTCCTAATGATGCCATCTGTTTTCTTAAGTGCACAAGTTCCTTTTCCAGCAAAACACCCCCACAACGTGAAGCTGCATGCTTTACAGCTGGGATTATGACTTAAAAAGCTTCACCCTTACATAGTGCTGATCATTATGGCCAAACAGTTAAATTTTTGTGTCATCTGACCAAAGACCACTCCTCCACAAGGCTAGGTCTTTGTCCTGTTTATTTGAATGATGTGTCTGTGTGGTCTCAAGATTTTTATATTTGCGTACAGCCGTTTGTATGGATGCATATGGTATTTTCAATTGCTTGTCTGAGTTGCCTCAATTTTCCCATGCTATCAAGGGTAATAGGGCACTGACTCTAAAAGTAGACTCTTAAATAAAGCCAGAGGTGTACTCTAATGAACACCTAATTATGGCAATTGGCCAATTAAAAGCTTCTAGAAGTCATTACATCAATTTCTGGAATCTTTCAATCTGTTTAAAGACGCAGACATCTGTGTATGTGTATGTAAGCTTTTCACTCACCAGAACTCTGATACAGTGGAGTAAAGCTGAAATGACTCTAATCTAATGTTTCTTATCAGTTGTTGTAAAATGACCTCTGATGTGAACAAAGTAGATCCCGTATTGACTTGGCAAAAGAAATGCATGGTCACTTGAAATGTGTGGAGTTGTGAAATAGAGGTCTGCGTGACACTGTTTTTTCATCCTGCGCCTGCCCACTCCTTCAGCAAATTGGAATCATTTGTCCCGCTCCTGCCCGCAACCGAAACATTTTGTCCCACTCCCACCCCTGCAGTTCCATCTAGGTGAACTGACATGTAACATCTAACACAGTCTATTCACAAATACTTTATCGTCTGCTGAAATAACTCTGTAGTCATGGTCATCAGACTTACTGTGAAGTAACTTCACCAAAAGCCATTTATTCCCAGTAAACACAAAGCAGGAATAAAACCACAGAGCGGTTATTTTTGGTGTTTTGCTGGGCTCGGCAGCTGTGGCCGTCAGACTGAAGGCTCTGTCGTCTCTATAAGCTGTGAGAATTTGTGTGTTGGTCATGTGATTAGTTGCTTCACAACTCTTTAGTGATTTAGTGATTGTTCTGCTTTATTTAAGCTATTTATTAATTTGTGGGATTTCTCCTCATGCATGCTTTGGCTCTTTCCTGCCTACAGTGGCCTGGTTTCCCGCCCGCTACTGCACACAACACTGAAAGTTATCCCACGCTGAAGATATCGTGACGGGTCCTGTGGGAGTCTGCAGGAATGCAGACCTCTATTGTGTAATATTTAGTTTAAATGTCTTTAGCTTAGGAGTGTGTAAACTTTTGTAGGTAAATTTTCTGCAGAAATTATGTATACATTTAAATCAAGAAAATTCATTGTATTACAAGGTCATGGCATACACTTTTGCATACAAGACTAAATGTTGTTTTGGAACAAGCAATGAATTGTTCTAGTTGTGGCTCTGTAGGATCTTGGGTGAGGGATTACAGTTTCATGGCGCTTGTTTTAAATTTACCTTGTATACATTCATACTGGCTATCATGTGGATTAACTGGATGAGTGAGCTGTTCTCAGGAACAGAGTTGGCTTTATTATCTACAGGGGGAACCGCTTCGGCAAAGAAAGGAACTAATAAGATGTAGACCGTCTATTCAGGTTTGTGGGATGTATGAGCCAAATCGTGTTACTGCGTGCCTGAACAAAGACTATGTCTTTGTGGAAAATATGCGGAAGAGAACACTACATTTGAGTTTAAATTGGTCAGTGTTTCTCCCACAGTTCAGTTAGTCGACCACAGAGTTCTACATGTCTACATGTCTTACCCACTGAAACTTCTTTACAGTGCTCACGAGAAACCAGGATTCACAATGTCTACAAAACAAATAACCATAATAATTATATTTCCTACCAAAACAACAAGTAAAACCTGCATGCATTGGCTGAGCTTTTACATATAATGTTAATAATAGTAGAATAGTGATGAAACTGAAAAAAATAGTGTAGTGGTGCCACTACTTATGTCCAAATATCTCTCTATCATGAATGTATTTTTAAAATTTTAGGCCAGAACTTTCTGTGTGGGAGCTTTCAGAGGCATTACACTCAGACGTCTGGTTCCTATCACAACCACTGTGAACAATACTGACATGAGAAGTTTCTCTAGAAAGGAGCGTTTCACACCAGACTATCCCAAATGACTTTCTTTACA
>JAILXH010227716.1:1371-11998 GCA_023558415.1 Piaractus mesopotamicus | reverse complement strand
TAAGTGAACTGCTGCCCTCATCAGGTTAAGTAGTTAACTCACTATAGGTTGGGCATCACATTGAAAATGTAAATGAGAAATCGGCAACGGAAATATTTGTCCACGATTTTTTATTGTCATCATTATTGGTAATCTCAAATAATTGTTTCAGCCCTAAATACATGAATACTTAGATTCACCAAAACACCCATAGAACTCTTATCTGGTGATCGGTTAGGACACTCACAGCACGTCGTAAAAAAAGAGTGAGATTGGTTACATTGCTCATGTGCAATACTGTCATAATGATTACTAATCAATGTATTGTGCAGCTGTAATGAGCTCCTTACAGGCCTCTTTTAGAATCTGTTTCCGTCTGCCAGGTGGTGCTCGGCTCCCTTCATTTTGTAAGATAAGTTTCAGGGGTCTGGGTTTACATGGCGAGGGGTTGTTGGTGGATGAAGTGCAGGTTGTCGTGTCAGCAGATGTGTGCTGAATGTTCCCTCAGGGCAGAAAGAATGATGTAATGCTCCCAGTGGTGGTGGGCGAGAGAGAGCCTGGCCGTAATCAATTATTTAGACCCTAGAACATAAGTGCAGAATGGATGATGTCAGAAAAAAGCCTAATGGGCTGTTTTTTCTAAAGAAAGAAGAAGAGAGAAAAGAATAGTACCCACACACTTATTCTGATGCTTTAGAGACATGGGTGTAAATCTCTAATCTTACAATGATCTGATTTGATGAGTCTTCAGGAACTGATTCAGTGCATCATAAAATTTCACATTTCGCCGCTATTTGATATGGTTCCATTGTTTTGGTACAGTACAGAATTATTTTCGGAATGTACTAAAATTCTGTAATAGATGCAGTTGAACGCATTAATTTTAACATTTTTAGGTCATCAGGCAATGTTTTGACCCTTTAAGGTCTTCATCAGGCATATCTGACACCTGCAAAAGACCTAAAAAGGCGCCAAGATGTTGCTGTTATTAAATGATCACCTGCAGGGCATCACGTTCAACATGCACATTTCTGTGCTTTCTACTGTTTTATAGTTTTCTTTTGGAAGCACATTACCTTGCCTTTCTTATATTGTACTGCTTTTTAAGTATAATGTAATGAACATTTAGCAATTTATGAAGTCAAGTCAAGTCAAAGTTTATTTATATAGAGCTTTTTACAACAGGTGTTGTCACAAAGCAGCTTTACAGAAATATCCGGGTCCAAGCCCCTGTGAGCAAGCCAGCGGTGAGAGTGGCAAGGAAAAACTCCCTAAGAGCAGGAGGAAGAAACCTTGAGAGAAACCAAGTATCAAAAAGGGGATCCCGTTCTCCTCTGGTTGACACCAGATAGCAAACAGTAACAGCAGAGAATGAAATTTGATCATTAGTATAACATACGGAAAAACGGGACAAGGAGGAGTTGCAATCTCTATGATTAAAAAATGCAGCAGTATCATCAGGAGGGTCAGTGGCGTGCAGGGTGAGGTTTGGACAACATTGTTCAGCAGGAAGCTCCGTGATGGTCAAATTGGTCCAGGAGGCTGGTGAGCAGTGGGTAACCGATCAAGGCAAATGAAGCAACAGCATTAGACCAAGCAGGATGGGCAGCTGTTCAGCTCAGTTCTGTTAATACAGACTGATTACAGTATTCAGTGTTAAGAGAGTGAAGCAGAGACTCGAGCTATTACAGACCTGCAAAAGGTAACAGAGACATGAGCAGTTTTCACTTCAAGAGTAGCCGCTCAATAATGTGGATCATAAAACAGCAGGACTGTTTTTTTAAATCAAAACATTTTTTGAGCAGAAGTACACATATATCGCATCTGCTATGTAAGTATCTCTTTCACTAAACAAAGCACCATTTTTACAAATCTACATATTAAAACGGAGATTAAAGGGCTCGTTTGATGAAATCAGATTTTCACAGTTTTCCCTTCATAGCTGCCGATCAGCCAACATGTATTTAGTGTCTGAAGTTTGCTTCCTTAGTTTTGCACTTCAGCTACAAAGCCAATGTAGCTAACAATTAATGGAAGCTTACGCCTTACAAATTAACACTGTGCAAACCAAACATCACACGCTTGCCTCAAACAATGTTGACTGATTTTTTTAAAAGTTCTCATAATTCAGTGGATGAGATATAAACAAATTCATTCAGAGTGGTTTATTGTAAAATGGTTCATTGTAGAGAAACTTGCAGACTTAGATTTCTTTACAGTGGTGGCCCTTATATTTTACTGTCTAGAATGACCAGTAAACTATGCGTGTCTTCTGAGTTTTTATATGTAAAGTCGATGGTGGTAAAACAGTGGTTAATCTGAAAAGGTTTTCTTCGAGGACTGTTTTGCTTTACTACGGCCTGCATGTATCTCTCCTCCATGAATGGATTTTAAAAATACATTTTAAGCCAAAATCTTATCTCAAAACTATTGTAAAACAATGTCTCAGGCATCAGACAGCGTATTTGTAACCATTTCATCTGAGGTAACTTTAAGAGGCATTAACACTTCAGACGTCTGGTTCCTATCACCACCACTGTAAACAATTCTGACCCTAAAGTTTCTTTAGAAAGGAACATTTCACACCGAATCACTCTGAATGACTTTGTTTATATCTTAATGATTGAACTGTGCAGAAATCTCGGAAAATCAGTGGAGTTCCCCTTTAAGAAATCTTAAATAGACTTGCTTATGTGGTTTCTGGCACTGTGTGACATACTATTATCTACTGAAATGGACAAGTATGGACAAAATTCATCTTTCAAGATAACTGCTACTGCTACGTAGCAGTGCTGGGTGCTTTTGTCCATGTTTATCGATAACGGCATGTCATACAGTGTCAGAAACCATGCAAGCAAGTCTATTTGAGATTACTTATTGTCTCAGTGTGGATAGAATTAGGTGTTTGATGATTTAGGCAAGCAGTTTGTACAATGCTGTTTGGCAGTTCTAAGCTGACATTACTACTCTACATTAGTCTCTTAGCTCCAGTGCAAAACTTAAGAAGCAAACTTAAAACATGTCTTTAGAGTTAGGGGAAATTTGAAAATTGCATTTTTTGTCAGACTGTTCCTATAGGACAAAGAATGGAAACTGAGTGCAATGTGCGTATTGACTTGTTTGGTGGAGGTTTGATTGCTAAGGCCCCAGGTGCGGGGAGAGGCTTTTACCTCAGTCTGGAGCTGGAGTAAGTTACGCTGGGGGAGTATCAGGCTGCAGTACTGATGCCATCTGAGATTGAAGCTCCATTAGTCTCTCAAAGCATGTTAGATTCCACACACACGCACACACAATACTCCAGAGATACAACATCAATGACGAGATGAGGTGTTGTGGATTGATCCACCAGGATAGTATGATTTTTTTTTTTCATTCATTCACAAGATGTAAGAAGTGTCTGTGTTTAAATTAAGTCATTGTCCTTATTGAAAAAGAAGAGTAGCTCATTCCTGCTAATAATCATCATGCAAACTGCATGCCTACATAATCACACACTTGCCACAAACTAAAGTCAAGTTGTTAATTAATTGCTAAAAGACTTGCTCATGTGGTTTCTGGCACTGTATGACATTCTGTTATCTATGGACAAAGCAGTAAAACAGTAAAACGCTAAAAAAAATGGGACAACTGTCTAGACGTTGGCTCTGTGTTTGAGAAATTGCAAATCTGATGTAACGATGATGCCACAGCCATCTGTGAGCCGGAGTCCAAAAGAGCGTAATTGACATTGTAACCCCATCAATAGGGCTGTTTGCTTCCAGAGTCGATTCCATACAATAATCTCGATTCCAAAAACCAAGACAAAGAGAATGACATCTGGCAAAATTAAAGAGTACAATGTTAATTATCTGACCTTAGCAAGGAAATTTAGAGAGTTAATGCAAGCTAAAATAGCTTAACAGGGGCCTGGATTCTCCTCTGCTAGCTCCTTTAGGTGGTTAAATGTTTTGGCACTGGCATTGTTGTTTGACTGTAAACCAATTTTACATTACAAATTTACATTTTACTTTAATAAGCGGGACTACTGATGTGTGGGGATGTTCAAACAGACTGTCTAGACGCTAACAGTAGCATATCTCTTACTTTGCGTGCAATGTGGATGTGTGCAAACTTGAACGTCACTGTGCGGATTCAAGTCCAAAGCTTTGCAGTCAACTCTCTATTCCTGAATGCCTGGAATCGAGGAATCGATTCCAACCCATCCGTCACTCAGCGCAGCGCTACCCAACGTGGAAGAATTAGCAGTTAGCATTCTCCTTCAAATGTCTTGATCTGCTCAATGACGCCGCAGTTTGAAAAGATGCAGTGGTGCTTCACATGTCTAGGAGGAAGCACATGCTTGGCTTTATCTTCCCAGCTTGGTATCATTCTGTGATGGGAGACCTAGCTAACTGGACGTGGCTAAATTGGAGATGAAAAAATTTTTTTTTGTACTTTTGCCCATTTTTATAAGCAACAGTGGTATGGTAATGATACAGGTGTATGTAAGTATAAGTACCTTGGCTTTTGATACACATCAGTGTTACTGTCTGATCTGTGGTCAGAAACTGACCTTTGATAGAAGGCTAAAGGATGGCTAACACAAATTGTACAAGGCAACAGATGGACTACAGTCTGTAACTGTACACCAGCAAGGTGGAGCTCTAAGGTTTTTTAATGCAGTAGCTGCTGACTGACAGTGTTCTGAGTACTAGTAGGCCTATTTGTGATATCTGATTGTTTGAGTTAGTCTGAAATTGCAGCAGTTCTGACTGCACAGAAAAATAGGTGATAGGTTAACAGATTTGCCCTGATGCTAGCACTGTGTAACTGTTTACTGAGAAATATAATTGCGTAACATTGTGTGAGAGTTTCGATTTTGTTCACTGCATGTAATAGTTTAGCATGAATCTCTCCTGAAGCATTGAAAGGAAACGAAGGTCAGGAAGACGAGTGTGGTGCTTTGGGACTCTCCAGTTTGATGGGCTTTCAACATGTTCCCTGACCCCCCCACCTCCCACCCCTCTTTCATTCTCTATCTCTCTGCCTATCTCTCTCTCCTGCTCTCTCTGGTGGGTGATCAGCTTACATATCACTGGTGCCTGTGATGGCGTAGGCCATCTCCTGCCAGCTACAGATTCCTGGGATACCTCCCCCGGAGTAAAAAAAGCTCCGGCCCTCTCCTCCCTGCCCCAGAGCACACCATGACCTCAGAGTGGACACAGCTCTGAGACGCAGGGCCCACACCCTGGCCCTTTAGCAACGCTTGTTTGTTTTTGTGTCTTGGGGTGTTTTTTTTTCTTAAGTATATCTGAGTGCATATCAGTTCACTATGGGGTTGTAAATACAAACGGCACCGTAGTTTAGTGCATTTTTTGTACATAGCCAGTTCTTTTATTTTTATATTATTTCTTAGATTTTTTGCTGCAATGTCGTCGAGCTGAGAGGGACAAGGGGGGGTTGCACGATGCCCCCCGAGGTGAACACACACGCCGGACATGTCTAACAGTTACCGTACTCTCTCACAGCACCTCAACGACCTCAAGAAGGAGAACTTCAGCCTCAAGCTCCGTATCTACTTCCTGGAAGAGAGGATCCAGCAGAAGTATGAGAACAACAGCGACGATGTCTACCGAACGGTGAGTAGCCCCAGGGAGATGTGGGAAATGAAGTTTCTTTGTGGTCATCTGTGGACTGTGGTGATTTGTGATACTAATGACTTGGGGTGCACTATATGACTATTTGGCTGTGTTTTGATGCGATGTTGATATTGCACAAACCAGAAAATGAAGCTTTTTCATAGTTGTGTAAAATCTTTGGATGCATTTGGAGCTCATACTTGATGTCTCGTGATTGTCCATCGTGACAGAGTCAGAGTGCGACCGAAATGAATCCCTATCTGCGTTTTAAAGCACTATTACATATACACTGGCTGTTTATCTCTTTAGTGTCCGAACTTTAAAATGGAATCATTGAATGATTTGTGGGCACCACAGTTTCCCACAATGCACACTCAGTTGAATATGTAACAGAATGCATTGTTACTAAGCAACAGACAGAAGAACAGGAAGCTGACAGGCCTGACCAAATCTTGTTTACAAATGTAAGTAAACAATCCACTGTAATACTTTAAAAACAAGATGAGTTTTTGTGTGATATGCTTTATCTTCCAGTCGGAAATGATTACTGTGGCTGGTTTTAATGATAGAAGCAACTGATGTTAGTTTGGTTTTGCGACTGGCGAATGCCCAGGAAGGCTGCTGATTAGAAACCATCTATTGATCCATGTGCTTTTACCTATAATTAGTAAACTAAATGGTACTCCCTTATATAGCACAATGTGAACGAGTGAGCAGGGATCCATTTCGGTCACAGCCAAGGTCAGACCATGCTCTCCAGCATCATGTCAAGAGATTAAGACTGCTAGAATATTAGAGTATTGGTCATGCGGTGTGACGGTGGAACAGTGCTGCTGCGCTTCCAGTGCCATATTTGAGAATAATTGTGTGATACATCCCTTGCTAATTGCACAGGTCCATGCTGTGGTCACAAATACACTCTTTCATAGCAGCTGTTGTGAGGTTGGACGAGCTTTACAGAATTCCCATTTGCAACACAGATGTTTAGATTTGCTATATAACATTGTGTTTGAAAATGCAGTGAGTCGGAACTGCGTGTGACGTTAATACGCAAAAAAATATGATGTGTTCTGAAAAACTGAAAATCCAACCCTACAGATCTGACAATTTATTTTTCATTAATTTAATTTAATTTTCATGTCATACATTTTAAATTATTATTTAAAAATAATCAGGCTCTATAGGGTGACTCGCAGCAGCACGCCATATTTTACTTTTCTTTCTCATGACTACATATTACGTCTTTCAATTTGAAGCAAAAAATCTTACATAGTGTAGTTGTAATAAAAATATGTTATACATTTGTAATTTATTTTAAAGTATCAAAATTCAAGGCTGAACAAAGGGACCTCCAGTTAGGCTGAAATAGAGTTTTACGGCTTTAGCATAACTAGCTAATTTTTAACTGTAGTCTCTGAGGCCTAAGGTTATAAGCCTGGAAGAATTCAAATAAACAGAAAAAATGAAAAGCAAACAAATATAAACTGATATAACAAGGCCTGAGGTGGGTAATACTGATACAGAAAATAAAAATCCTCCCCAGGGTTTTGTTCCAACTGCTACAACACCTCTGCTTCTGTTTTGAGCTATTTAGTGAAGCCAGGCATTTGGAACAAAATCCTGACTTTTTTGTTCTGGACCTGAACTGCCCACCGCTGAGTAAAACCCCAACAAAAAAACAACAAAAAAAAACAAACTATAGGAGACAGTTTTGTAGTTTCCCTCAGTGACTGTGCTGGCCTGGCGATGAATTAGTGTTGTTCAATACTGGGGGAATTAATATTTGGAATAATTATAGAGAGCATCTGAGGACTAGTATATGTAACTAATTCAGGTATCATCAGCAGTGGTAACTCAATTTGTGAGCATGAAAACAAAATAATTACTCTGGCCCATGTCCAAGACTTATTTCAAGCACCAGTTAAAGTGGTTGTGTTGGTCAGTGTCGGACAGGCAGTCCACGTGAGCGAGGCTCTGAGTCACATTCCAGAAATGATCATGTGTTAATGGCCTGTCAGGTATTCCTCCAGGAACGCAGTTAGAATATTGTGTGCTATTTTAAAAGTTTTATGATTGTTATTTACCATTTCTACATCATGCAGCTGGCTTGGCTGAGGATGTGTGATGATCTGATTTGGTTGGAGACGAGTTTGAGTGGACGTCTGATCTAAATCTTACATTAATCTGTAGAATTCGCAGTTATTGCCAGTGGTAACAAAGGCACATATATGTTCCTTGTTGCTCATTAAAAGTGGAGAAGTTCTGTGGAACGTGTGAATTCTAAGCTTTTTATCATTACAATCTAACTTCATAGTGTTTTGAAATGGATGAAAAGTTACTGTTGTGAGTACACTTTAGTAGAGTTAGAGGCAGACGTCTCCTTCCCATCACCACCACTGTGACTCAGTATGTTTCTCTAGGATGGGGCATTTCACATCAAACCATTCTGAATGACTTTGTTTACATTTTAATGATTTAACTATTCAGACATTTTTTAAAAATCAGTGGAGTTCTCCTTTAACACTGATAAGTTTACTGTGTATGTACCAAGCATTGCCTACTTGAATCAGAACTGCGGTAAATATATTTGTGTTTCATAGTTATATTTGATAGGGTTTTACAGTGCTGGCGTAAGCGCGTGATGTACTTTGTGTTCATGCTCATGTAGAAGCTGTTTTTAAATGTCTCTCTCTGATATGTCAGTGTGAGGTCAGAGGCTATTTAAACCAGCCTCACTGATATAGCCTCCGTCCTCATCACCTTCCTGCCTGTCAGTTAGCAGCACTTTGGTTGGCCTGTGCATAGTTTTCAAAAAGCTTTAGCTGGTTGTTGTTCTGAAATAATGAAATTAGTGAGTTTGAGTGTGTGTGAGAGACAGAACATATAAAAAGCAGAAAACATATACTTAATAGAAAATTACACAGAAATTACACAGAAACTGAAATCTGCAGAGACATCTATCTATCTATCTGTCTGTCTGTCTGTCTGTCTATCCATCTATCTGTCTATCTATATATCTGTCTATCTATCTGTCTGTCTGTCTGTCTGTCTATCCCTATATCCTTCTGTTTAACAGTCTATCATCATCCTGTTTAGCAGTGTATCTTAAAGCAGTCTATCTATCATTCTATCTATCTATTTGTCTGTCTATCTATCTATCTATCTATCTATCTATCTATGTGTCTATTAATTCATCCATCTATCTATCTATCTATCTATCTATCTATCTATCTATCTATCTACTGTATCTGTCTGTCTAATCAGTCAGAGTTAAATCAGTTTACTGTAACTGATCAGATCATAATCCAAACTTTTGGCACCATCCCTGATGTTGGCTACTTAATGTAATACTGCCTCAGTCAGATCAAGGTGACTCCAGCAAACAGCTGTTGTCTGAGTGTGTGTGTGTGTGTGTGTGTGTGTGTGTATCTGTAGTCTAATATATACATATAAGGCCATCTCCGAGCAGGACATCAGTGAGTTGCGTGAGCCAGCTAACAGTCAAAGCCAACATGACAGGAATTGTCTCCACTTCACATCACCTATATCACTGGGCCTGGTCAAATCCCAGCACATCTCCCATAAGCCTCCGTATAATCTAACCCCACATAAATGACATGGCCTCACTCATATAGAAACATGCTTGTCTTTTCAGGTGATGCCTTTACTAATTGCTAACTGAATGGAGATTCTGATGCCACTGATGCTTCTATGCATTATACTATAACATGGCATTAAGAGGATTGCTGTAGTAACGCTTGACATACGATATGTTGACTTTATCATAAACCTTTAATGTAATTTACTCATTACCTTTAATTCTTACACTGCAGACCAGCTGTTTAAAGCTTAATCCCTGGACTCATATATATATATAATGTGGTCCATAGTAAGAGACATGAGATCAGGTCTATTTTGTACATTTAATTGGGATCATTAGAATGTGAAAGATAAAAAATCAGATCAGAACCGTGCAGCTTTGTAAATACAGGCCACGGTTGTTTAGCTAGGTGACGTTATTTGAACTAACTCTCCAGCAGAGTAAGACTGAAGCATTGGCTGCATACTGCAAGTCATTGTAGAACAAGTGCCATACATAGTGATATTATGTGATGTATGTGATATTCTGTACATTATATATTATCAATTTAATATGTCAAATGCAGGCTCTCCCCAGTAGTACAACCCTTTGGCCTATCAGGTTCAATCCCTGGTGATGCCACATTCATAACTGGGAGTCTGAAGGCTGCACCGCACAAAAAAGTTCCAAAAACTCAAAACCATTGTTTATAATGAAGATGCACACACCTGCGCAGACATTTACTCCGAGCATTGTTGTTTTCTGTGCACCTTTCAGCATTTTACTGTCACTGCATTAAATTAAACACAAAATGTGGCTTGAATTTTACACTGACAAAGACAGTCATTCTAAAGTCTTTAAGATACAGATAAACTTTAATCATCTGTAACCTAAGCTAACATAAATTCATAACTGATGTACTGTGTAGTATAGTTGCTCCTTGTGCTGTAGCTACTACGCGGCATTGTCAGGCATGGGGCATTCTGTGTGCGGTGGACAAAAGAGAGCATTATTGGCTAAAGCTAATGAGAGCAGACTTAACAAACAGGTGGGAACTGGCCGTGACTAAATTGAGGAGAAAAAATGGGCAAAAAAATGAGCAAATAAATACAAATAAAATAAAAAATAAATGTCAAAGGAGTCAATTTGAAAAAGTTTGTAGACAACTTCATTGTCATTTCTTGCTCTACAACTAGTTAATTACAAGGCTCTTGATGTTAAAAGACCCTTAGTGCAGTTATATATGAAAATATTAATTACTGGTTAAAAAGTAACTTTATAATTCTTATGTTTGGTGCGTTTTTTTTACATCAGTTGATTAATTAAAGCAAAATGTCATTTAAGTGAAAAAAAAATCAAATTCTATCTAATGTATTATTCATTATACATAATGTGATACTTTATTAGGGGTAAAATAACAGTATATTTACAGTTAATTGCTGTTTAAGGT
>JAILXH010227682.1:24330-36350 GCA_023558415.1 Piaractus mesopotamicus | reverse complement strand
GTGCTAGCCTGCACACTGCTGTTAGTGCTTTTCGCTTCTATTACCGAAACCTTTACGGATAAAAGATAAAGGGTCTACGTGGAGCAGTGGTGTCTTTCAGATTTCACATGCTAGAGATTTCTCAGAGAAAAAGATAGAAGTGAAGCGCGAAAAACGCTGAGATCTCCGCAGAAATTCCTCAGAACTGCAGAACTTTTTTTTTTTACAACTTCACTCACTGCATGCTTGACATTCCGCTCTTCACTTCACTTTTCTTTCAACTTTCTTTCCAACTTCATTTCCAGCGTATGCGCTACACGTAACGTAGATACACTAACGCTACGTTTACTATCATGAGTGGTGAGACGTTTTGCTCTGTGGGAAAGATTCTGTTTAGAATTATGAAATGGTTCTTCAGACTGATGAGGAATGAGTTGTATATGGTTCTGTTTAGAAGCTTTTTGAAAATGGTTCTACATAGCACCAAAGAGGGTTCTTCTATTCTTACAAGCTTGACATCATAACAATAGTAGAACCCGTTTTGGTGCTCTATATAACCATTTTCACAAAGGTTCTGCATGGAACCCTATATAACCCATTATCTGACCCAGTGGTTCTCCAGACCCACAGTCCAAAAAAAGTTGAGTCCAGACCCAAAGTCTAGAGAACGATTTCACCATGCAAAGAACCATATAAGCATGAAATGGTTCTAAATGGAATTATTGCCTTTACTAAAAAGACATCTTTTTAAGTGTGGAGTCTTTTTGATCGGTTATTTGTTTATGATTGCTGTGCTTAAATCTGTCGTGTGAATTTTTTTTGCGTTGTAAATATTGTGAATATAACTCTGTAAAATACCTCTTTGATAAAGTATAGTATATTTTCGCTCCCTGTTGTGCTCCTGTAGCACTTACAGTAGTCTTACAATAATGTGTAATAGTTTGTGGTGTGGATAATCTGTGATACTATGATACTAGTATAGGACCATATAATAAACTGCAGTTATTGTCTCAATTACGCTGTTCTTATAGAAATCTGTAATATTTCCAACAATCTTTCTGAGTAAGGGTTGCCTCAGTACTCCTAAAGCCTGTTTAATCACTGCAGGCATTACTTTTCGAATATTCACTTAGGCTGCAAGGAATGTTGCTCTCTGACTTGATCCGAGCTGTTAAAGTAGTTGTTCCTCTTTTTTTTATACTCATTTCAGTTGAACCACAGTAATAGTTTATTTAGTTCAAAATGGCAGGGTGTGTCCACTCCCTGGCTCGCTCTATTGTAGTGTTCTATTTAAAATCACCGCTAACTCACTCTCCTGTGCCTGTACTGCACATTCACATCCAAAGTAAATGAAGAGCCGACATTTCTTAAGGAAATGCAGAGGTATTTTAAGGGCAGCCTGAATGGTGCCTCTTTCAACCCTGTATTTATACTACATGCATTTTTTTTACTTCTCAACTTTAATTTATGGAGTTCTGTAAGAAATATTGAAGTCAACCTTTCCTTATTACATAATTTATAGCTGCTTTGAAACTTTGAAGCTTCAGACTCGTAGTTGGCCTGGTAGTAAAAATGTGAGAAATGTGGTTGCGTTTTTTTTTAGTTACAGCTTAACAGTCTAAAGTCAGGCCCAAACATTCGCTCACAAAGACCAGTGACAGACTTTAGAAGTTCAAGTCTCCCCAGCTGTTTCTTAGATGTGTCTGCTTTAAGGAGACCGCTGCCTCATTCCGTGATGCCAGTAGCCTCTATTTTTTTTTTTTTATCCATGGTTTTGCAAAGTGCGGTAGGGCTCTAGTGATGGCTGACGTCACTGATGTTATCAATGCAAAACTGACTCAGTATCAGTGACATGGCAGGGTTTTAGAATAATTGGTTAAACTCTGAAGACCTGTCAGTGGGTCTGCACTTCCATTCCTTACTCTCATAACTGCATACCTTACATAGTAGTTACTGAGGAATTATTATTTTTTTGCTGCAGCAGTAGTAGTTTCTGAATATTAAGACTTATGATTAATAACTGAATGATGAACTATGAGTTTAAGGGCTTACTTAATCATTTGCTGCACCTCTAATGTTTAGTATGTTTGCATGTTTCAAGTGCTCTGACTTTCACTTAATGTTCCAATGGCTGCTACAAATGAGTGACTCTAGAATGATGCTTATAATTTTTAATGCATTGACTATTTTGACTTGCAAAAAACATTTTAGAATTCTGGGATTGATCTTTCAGCTTGAATTATCCAAGAACAGCATAGCATGTGCCGTTATGGCAAAAAACAACACTTTGTAAAACCCGAACTGCCCATAAAGGGATCTCTTTACTATCCCGTTATCCCATTTGAGGTCCCATGTGATATGACTGGTAAGGCTGCCTGAGTTATATAGCTCCTGTGATTGTGATGAACCCTGCAATATACAAACCCAGTTCCCCAAAATGTTGGGCAGTAGGTAAAATGCAAATAAAAACAGAAAGCAGTCAATAACAAACCTACTTTAACCGATATTTGAAAACAGTACAAAAACAAGATATGTAGTGTTTTATCTTATCAGCTGCCTTCCGTTGCTGTACCTACAAATGCAATTTAAGACCGTACTTTGTAGGACTGAGAGATTAATAATTTATATATTGAAATCGCAAAATAAGAAAAAAGTTGTCATAAGTTTTAAGTAGGGAATTTTAACCTAAGAACACAGAGCTTGTGAACTGCTATAGATGAGAGAGACCAATCAGAGGCAACCAAACCTCCATGTATTGTGACATCACAACCACAACTTATGGGTTGTCTGGCACACTACATTCAGGAGTCATGCCCCAAGCCAGAAGAAAGCAGATATTCTGGTCTTCTTGGCCAAAAAAAAGAAACAGCCCTGAACTTTAATTTATAGACAATAATCGCAATTTAAATCACATTTGCAATATTAGTCTGAAAAAATGCAATTAGATGTCTGACGAGTCGACCTTTCCGATTTTTTTGTGTAAATAGAGGATGTTGTGTTCTCTGCACCAAAGAAGTAATGACTAACCATCCAGATTATAGCTAGTGTAAAGTTCAAAAGGTAGGGTCTGTCATAGGATGGGGGTATCACAATGAACACGTTTTGGAGCAACATATGTTTCTGGGACTTCCATAGTTATTTCATCTTCACACATATTCACTTATAGCCACGTTCTGCATGTGTCACAACAGCACAGCTGTGTAATCGGTTTGCGGATGCTAGACTGGCCTGCCTGCAGTCCAGAACTGTCTCCCATCGAAACGTGTGTCTTATTAAGCTCAGAACGCAACTATGAAGGACCCAGTACGGTTGCACATGTCACGACTTGTGTACTGAAGAATGGCAAAAAATTCTGCTTTAAAAACTGGATCAGTTGGTGTCTTCAGTCCCCAAACGATCAAGTGTTGTGAAAAAAGGGAAGATGATGTAACACAGTGGTAAACATGCTCCTGTCCCAACTTGTTCGAAACTTGTCGCAGAGATCAATGCATTTTATGTTTCCTATATATAAAAACAATTCATATAGTACAACATCAAATATACATACAACTCAATACAGGTCATATAGAATTAGCTTATTTCTGCTTTCTATTTTTTATTAGCATTTTACACACTGTCCCAACTTTTTTGAATTGAGTTTGTATTACAAATATGTCGGGGAATCTTATATGTGATGTGATTAAAGATTTACCTGCAATATTTTGCTTACAATTGTTTATTTGTTGGGTCACTTGAATGCCTAGATTCGTTAGAACACAGAATAAATTGGTCAGGACAAACAATAAAAGATACGGTGCTCTGTTGGAGAGCTTTTTATATGTTGCAGTCTTCTGTGATATCGGTATTACAAATGCCGATATGGTGACAGTGATTAATGAAAGATATAATGTCCAGGCCTAGTTACTGGCTAAGAGGGATACATCCTTTTTTCAGAATTTTGAATCGTAATGACGCTTCTGCCGTCCACTGCCGAGGACGAGAGAGCACAGTTGGTGCTTTTCTCCCGTCGGTCTACAGCCATAATGGCCAGACTTTGGACAGTCATTGCTCTCCTCCAGGTGTGTTTAGCTGCTGTATTATGTTTTATAAGCAACAGTTCAAAAAGATGAGTGCAGTCCCACGCAGGTTGGTGATGTAAAATAGAAAAGAGAACGCAACAACTTACTTTGGTTAGTTAATTATATCGCATGAAATGTAGTTGTTGTGAGTCTGAGTCTCCCCTTTGGTAAATAAAGAAGTTCTCCCAGTCAGAAAAAGTTGTGACCTTTTTACGTTGTACAGAAATGTGCAGATATCAGTTCTGCGAGAGTTTCTCAGAAAGTGCTAGAACATTGGCATCTATGGCTAAGTATTGTTAGCAACTTCATGATATGATACATTGCATGATACAAATGTTAGAATACATTATGATACATCGACAAAAGCATCAGAAACACAACAGACATTTTTGGTCAATGTTTACCTTAAAATTAGCTAAAAAATGGCGTATCCTGTGCTGGGTTATTACATCACAGTGTACATGCCAGTCATTGTATGTTACAGTACCCATGTGGAAGCCTTTACTTTGTTAGTAGCTTCTGTCTATCAGAAAACACCTGTGACGAGAATGCTAATCTCTGCTACCGGTAATATGAGATTTCAAGCTGAAGACAGTGGAGTTTATTCCCACCCTGGGTTCAAAACTACACGGCTCGAGTCTACACATCGGCTTTGGACAAATGAAGTTGGTAACAGACCTTCGGAAAACTTTTTTTTTGCTTTATGCATTTCAGATGTGGAGGGAATCATTCAGTAAATGTTTTCAAGGCCTAACTTCTTCTAAAGTAAGAAAGTAAACTTTTTCTTTAGTTTTTTTGTGACTTGCAGTTCGTAACCACACAGTTTGTGATGCAAACATACGTGTAATTGTGATATTGAGCATTTTTTCCTTCTCTAAGCCTTCACCTGTTCGAAAGATAAAAAGTCCTCTGTCTGATCCTTGTTCTGCTGCGCTGCAGTTCTGCATTGATTGTAATTGTGTAAAAGCTCCTTTCAGCAGAGCGGCTGTATCACATGATAAGAGCCTAAGAGTGCAGAGGGAGAGCAGAGCTGCTCTGTGCGTCTAAGAAGTCTTAGGTGAAACTGCAACCTGTTTAAATAAAATGCAGTGACTGTATTTCAAAGTGTCCACCATAACGTTACCATGTTTATAACACGGTTTACCAAATTTTGGCACGTTTGCTGGGTCCATACATTGGAAACATTTTTAATTATTATTATGGCGCATATTCACATGTGTCTGCGGTCCAGTGCGCACGGTCTGCAGTCTTGTCTCTTCGCCTTTTTTTTCACTTTTTCACTTGTTCAGTTATGTCACTGACCATCACACACTATAAGGACGATTTGAAGACTAAAGATTGCCTTGTTTCCCCTCTCACACCAACAGATCATCCACACTATAGGTCGCTTCCAGCCGAGCTCATGACCTGTAAAATCGCTTCAGATTGTGCACATTTGTCAGAAGGGGCAAATTGGGTTGAAATTGGGCTGAAGATTGTGTAACGCAGGCCCAGCTTTACTCATTTCTGTTGTTGCAATACTGAAAATGGTCAAGAACTTCTAGAAGATTGTTGAAAAAGCATTGTGTATTCCTAAATAAAGGCTTCCAAATTGTTCTTGGCTTGCATGTACAAAACCTTGAAATAGAACCTTTACGTTAGGGGTGGGAATCTCTAGGCACCTCACGATTTCTTCTACCGATTCAGAGGGCTGCGATGCGATTATAAAACGATTATCGATGCATCTTGATGCATCTTTTTTTCTATACAGGATTCCTTTTTTCTCTGTGTGTGAGGACTTGGTGCTTTTAAAGCAAAGTATTTGTAATGATCCTTAATAAATTTACTTCCAATATCTTTTATTAATAAAACAAATGAAAGTAATGAGGCAAGTGAACTAGAAGGCTCTCATTCACTGCTCTTGTTTGGAGCACATGAGACGCTGCCACTCATCTGTGATAAAATGTGCAGTTACGGTGAAATAAGATCCAGTGGCAATGGATGTCCACGCAGCACGTTACAGGTGTCCTACCCATTTTCTTTTATATTTTTTTGCTTTTGTAACTTCGGTTTTGGTCTCGTTGTAGAGGTGGGGGGGTCGCTGTGTAAGATATTTTCGAGAGGGGACACTGTATCTTGGCTCCAAAGTGTGCAACATAGCGTGAAAGCCCTGGTTCTCAACGACTGAGAATTGGCGTGCAGACTGCAGGTCACTTAGCAACGCAGTCTTGCCTGGCTAGTAGCGAACGAAAAGGCAAAGAGAGAGATTTATCTAAGATGAACATTTGGAGATGAATGGACTTATTCGCATTTATAAGCACTGCAGTTGGTTTCTTGGAATATTAAATCTGCAATGAGAGACTGTCAAACACGAAGATGAAGTCAGCTTCTCTTTCGAATTTTCCCGTTCCACCTTAAATGGTGCTGCATTTACGTTCGGTGCCTCAGGCAGAATTTAAGGTGGAACAGGACAATTCGAACGAGAAGCTGGAGAATAAGAAGCTGACTTCGTTTTACCGTAAACTGATCTACTTATTAAAGTTTTCTGGCGGAGATGGGAAGAAAGCGGCAGATCTTTTATCGTTATTATTCCCATTCACACCTAACTTAATAATGTAGCCTAGTACAGTTATTGGCTGTAACTGTACTAGTTAATCCTGTGTGACTGATCTACCATATCATGCACAACTGAAGTGTGACAAGTGAGTCAATGATTAGTCTCATGGTAAGTCCACTTAATTCAACGAATTGTTAATTCTAAAATAAATTCATATGCTTTTTAATATTAACTGTTTTAAGAAAACTCTTTAATAAAACTCACATATTTAATATGATACGGAGTAACCCAACATCTTTTAAGAATTACTTCTTCTGTCATCTCTTACAATAAACGTTACAGCAAACACGTGCGTTCATTAGCTTCTGCCTCAGATTCGCGCCGATTTGCATGCTAATATCACACACCAGCCGTAGATGGGGATCAGAGGAACTTTAGAGTTTTTAGAGTTAACTTAGCTGCTCTATGCTAACTTTGTCATTTTAAACTGCAAGTCACTTTGAGACAAGCTGAAGTTCCACAGCACATTGGCATTCGTTTTAATTCTATTCATGTAAAGTAAATTAAGAGGAATCTGTGCAGTAAAGCTAGCAATAGAGTGTGCAGAAAAGAAAAATTAACAAACCTCTCTCTCATTGTCTCTCTATGAAACTGACTACTTGTGTGAGCCCGCACACTTCTGAAATTCTCTCTCAGTTCTTTCACCAAAACAGCAAATATCGACTTTTACACATCACCGTCAGGTTACTTGACCATCATTGATGGTATCTGATTACATCACCCTGTCATCCAGGCCTAATACATGCACCTGTTTCTGCAACAGTACAAGCTAGCATAGTGCTCAGGGCCAATTTAGGAGCCATTTTGGAAGCATTCCCCTCAAGGGTCATTTTAAAATATGGCTATACAGATCTAGGGTTACTATGGCATGTATTAAGAGTAATACTGGCCAAAAGAGTCCATTTTAAGTGGTCCTCTTGTCTCTATTCATGGAGGAGAGAAGGCAATAGTCAGGACCTGACTCTATGTCAGCACTCATGGTCCAGAGTGCCTGGGTGGAGATTACATGTAATTGCCTCATGATGATTGTTACAGGTCACCATCCTGCTGTTGCTGCTGCACATCAGTCACCATATTTCTTTTGTCACACCACACCTGTCTTCATTACGGAAAATAATCCAGCTAAATAAATCATATTACCTTGCCACCGTGCAGCATGCAGCTCTAGAGCATGGATATGGAAGGCTGGCTAATAAGTTTCAATTAGAGGATGGATATGTATATGTGTGGGGGGAAGGGGCCCCATTGCTCATGCTGTTAGGGGGATCTTCTTTCTATTAGAGATTCACTGGGGACTGAGAGTGAGGAGTGCTTTATGGTTTACGGCCAAGAGCCTGTTCACTAACAGCAAGTTTCAATTAACATTAATTACAAAAAATACTCTGACCTGACTGACATGGCTAGATGAATAGAAGTATGAGATGAGTATTAAAGTTTTGGCTGATCTGTTTCAAACTTGTCACCATCATCCATTTCATGACAGAGTATAACTGTTTAAAACTGTTAAACCTTATATGTTGAGATGTTGAGATCTACAAATGTCTCAGGCTGATCGCTCTTCTTTTCCACAGTTATTTCCAGAGACAGGTCCACGGCAGGGGGGATCCAGGCTCACCATCACTGGGGCGAACCTGGGGCTGCAGTTTAGAGACATCCAGAGTGGAGTCAAGCTGGGGAAAGTGCCGTGCATTCCTATTGAAGAAGAGTACATCAGTGCAGAGAGGTAGGCTTCAAATTAAAGGATACATTTACAATTTCCGCTTACCCCAAATGCAGTTGATCAGCCAGGACGTGTTTCGTGTCAAAATTTTGCTTCTTTAGTTTTGAACTGAAGCTACAAGCCTAGTGTTTTTAACAAACACTACAAGTACATAGTCTCTCAAACCGTTTCTACAAATACATGCCCAAAACTACTCTTAACCCGCTCAAACTGCATCCAGGTCTTAACTAAGTTGCACAGACAAGTCAGTGTCGTTTATAGCAGAGTATGAATCTCTATGAACTATAAAAATGAAAAGTAAAAACATGTTGCCAAAAGAAGGGGCAACCATTTAGGATATCACTTCTTTCTTTAGCAAAATTTGGTATCATTCTGCACAAGACGACCATAGATAGGGATAAGGATATTCACACCTCAGACACGCTGATCGTAGGTAGAGAATTACCTTAGTAGCCCAACTGATAATCAAATATACAAAAGGATCACCAAAAAGTAAGTTTAAGTGTAAACAACTATCAAACTTACACAACCAAAGGTGTGATATCCAACAAACATTCAGACTTAAGGCAAAGCCAATCATTCCAGGCCTTCCTTACAAAAATCAACAAAATTAATCAGATACAAACCAAACAATTTAGTGCAAAGCACTGTCAACTGTTGAAATAAAACTGCTCCAATTTAAACATTTCAGCAATATACAAACATGACATTCAGAGTCCTTTGTTAAACATAAGCAACATAAGCCTCAAGTCCTCATCAGCGACCCTGGCTCTGTTTAGGGTGAGAATCAGGCCTGAATAATCTCTTCACTGCTGCAGAGCTGTTGCGGCTCCAGAGCAGAACTAGATTTTTAGGTAAAATAACATAATCCTCATTTGCTGTAAAATCGTTATAACATACAGTTCTAATGCAGTTTTCACAATAAATGGTCTTAAACACTGAAGTTAACGCATAACTGTTAATTCACCAACCTTTAACGCTGAAGACGAACATCGATAATTTGGAGATGAATGGACTTATTTGCATTTATAATCACTCAGCTGGTTTCCTCATACGTTTAACCTGCAACAACTTGAGAAGCTAAAGTCGCTTCTCATTCTCCTGCTTAGCTGAGCTAAAGCTTAAAGTGGAGCAAAGTAATCTGAGTTTTCGTTTATTCAATTTTTAGCCTGAATTAGCGCATCAGCACATACTGAGACATGCTTACAGCCAAGATGGTAAAACGGATATAAAAAGTTGTGGCTCCCCGGGTGGTTTTATTTTTGTTGCAATGACAAATTGGCTCTTCTTAACATTTGGGTTGCGACCCCTGAGTTAAGCCTACTAGGAAGGGGTGATCAGCGCATGGGGCGAGCGCGTGCCTGTTTGGTCGAACTCAGTCGTTACTGCACAGTTGCCACCAGGCCAGTTAACGGCCGCGTTCTATGGTTCAGATTTTGCGCGGACTGCCTGAATCCAGTAGCGAAATTGTAGTGAAAATTATCGCTATAGCTACACAAAAATGTGTGGGCGCTACAGCTATTAGCTACATTTCATAAAACTGTAGCGGCTACAGCTATTAGCCACAAAAATTCGTAGTTAACTACAAAAAGTAGTACTTAGCTACTCCCCCATCCTTGAATCAGTACAATGTCTGAATACGAATTTGAGGCTTACATTTTCTGCACAAATGAGCCTCGACTATACATGTTTGACCCTGAATATACACATAAAGAAAGTCAGTCAGATGCTGCACCCACTTCCTGGACCCACCTCGTAGTGTGAAGCTGAAGTTTGCTTCTTATTAGAATTTTCTGCTCCACCATGCAACTGCTGCACCATTTGAGGTGGGACAGAAAATTTGAATAAGAAGCTTCTGAATAGGAAGCCAACTTCAGCCTTGTCTTCTTAGCTTATATAGCATAACAGTAAGTGGGCACAATGAAGGTGGAGAAAAAGTAAAGAGCACTCATCCCGGATTCTCTTCTTTGAGGTGTCGTCCATAAAAATTTACTTGATATATCTTTAGATTTTAGAGCTGGGGTGTCCAATCTCATCCACAAAGGGTCAGTGTGGCTGCAGGTTTTCATTTTAAAAAAGCTAGAAAACAGATAATTCTGCTTGTTTAATTAGTTGGTGTCATTCTTCAACAACTGATAATGTGTTGAAATGAAAACTGCAGCCACACCAACCCTTTGCAAATAAGATTGAACACCCCTGTTTTAGAATATTCTGCTGGAGACCTTCCTTGTAATCTTCAGGTAAAAAATACCATCACATACGCTTGATTTTGCATGGTAGCTTTATTGAACATCTCTTCCCAGTTAATGGTTCATTGCCAAAAGCCTCACTTTGCATGTACATCAGCAGAATGTGCTTTTGCTGTACTACTTCTGATACTTAATAATGCCAAAAAGTCAGATTTGTATTATGATTTTGTTACAAACTACCATTTTCAGGAAGCAGAATATGAATAGAAATGTATTTAACACTTTTATAGTCGCATTTTATTGTTATTCTGATGAAAAAAATTAAATAAGGCTTTAGCGATTTGAATTCCTTTATGAAAATGTGTGCGTTTGCTTAAAAACTATCATAGCTCGTTCCATAGGCTACATTGTGCTTTTTTTTATAATGTGATAGAAAACACAGTAGCACACACAAAGCTCCAATTCCACATACTGATACATTGCAAATGTACACCACACTACTCTGGCAGCAGATTTTAATGAGTTAAATTCCAATGTCTCAAATATGTATCTCTAGCAAGATCATGTAAGATCATGTATTTTTATTTCCAGTGCCACTAGTTTTTAAAATGTTAACTGATTCTATACATGTAGACTATAACACAACAATGTAACAGTATTCTTTATGAATCAATATCCTGTCTCTATGTAGTGACACTTTGATGCCACTGGTAACTGGAGCAGAAAGAGTTTGATCTTTCTTTGTTTCACAGAATTGTGTGCCAGCTGAACGATGCTACCGGGTACCGTGTGCAGGAGGCCCAGGTAGAGGTGTGTGTTAGGGACTGCCTGGCAGACTACAGGGCACTGTCACCTCGAACATTTACCTTTGTGGTAAGCAGGACGTAATGTAGCATTGGCACCCAAAAAAATGGCTTTCTATGATAACACCTGCATATACTAAACGGTATAAAACAAAGTTTTTAAAATACTTTGAAGCATACATGAGAACAGTCTGAAATATGCTATATGCAATATAACCATCTTACATGGTTAAAAGTTCATTTATGCACTGTGTGAATAGTACATAGGGTATTGCTGTTTGTGCCAAATTAATACATTTTAACCTTTTTTTTAAACCATTGTTGTATTTGATGTTTTACCTTCCAAACTGTATTGTTCTTTTGTAAATATATGGTTTTTCAAAATATGATGCCTACAGCATGTTCCAAAAAGGTGGAACAGGAGTATGTTTACCACTGTTATATCATCAATTCTTTTAACAGCTTGTAATAAATGTTTGAAGACTGAAAACACCCACTGATCCAGTTTTAGATCAATACAGGCCAGTTGTATGCAGAGTTCTTGATATTTTTATCTGGTGCACCTTCACTCCAGTCTCGGTTGCTCCTTCAGATTGTTGGCCTCTCTGTGGCTTTCCTCACAAGACCCCTTTTTGCTCTGATGCTGTGTCCTGAGGGACAACCTTGTCTTGAAAG